>WWET01003424.1:48300-68740 GCA_011038615.1 Limnodynastes dumerilii
TTTTATGTGTTCATTTTAATATTTATTTTTTCTTTTTATATTTTGTGTTTATCATTTTACATTTTTTATTTTATTAGAAATATTTATATACCTTTCTTGAATTAAATTTGTATCTATTAAATATCCTTAAACAGTCAATCACTATCCCTATACCTTATTAATTTTACCATCATTTCATGTATATATATTTTAAACTTTCATTCCGTTTGATGTTCAACAATGCAGGGGCGTTTTAAGAAGTGAGGGGGCCCGTGTGCAGGATTTGCACATGGCCCCCCCTTCCCTTACCTGAGACAGGACTGTCCAGATTCGCAGGCCGAAAAGGGGGCGGGGCTTAATGGCGATGTAAGCCCCGCCCCCTTTCAACCCGCAAATCGACAGTTCCACCTCAGGGGAAGGGGGACTAATTTGGCATCTATTTCTTCCCTCCAGAAGATATTAGAGGGAAGAAATAGATGATGAATGGCTCCTTCCCCTGCCAACCTAGGGTGCAGGATGCATGCCACAGGGCCCCCTCTTCTGAGGGGCCCGTGTGCACTGCACACCCTGCACCCATTATAGATACGCCAATGCAACAATGGTTTACTGTGCTCACCCCTACATCCCCTCCTCCACAACTCCACCAGTTAATACCCTGTGTCATTGAACTCAATGACATCATTCAAACCATCAGGGGTCAAAGTTTGGAGGGAAAAGATCCAGTAGGCCTCATGTTGGCAAAGCCTACTGTATCTATTTCCCTCCCTGACAGTGGGTCCAATCCATTCAATGCCCCAAACCTTGAGACATGAAGGGTCCCCCTTGTGAACCTTAGAGAAATGTTTGGAAACTCTCTTGTGCTCCCTAAACCTCTCTTTTAGCTTCCTCATTGTGCGCCCCACATAATGGAGCGCCCAGGAACATTCCAATCCATAAATCAGAAATTCTGTTTCTCAGTTTATGAGGGAAGTAATAGGGAAGTCTTCTTCTTCCTTGAGTCTGGATCCGGCCTAATGTCACTTAAGAAGCACCATGGCAGAGAAAGCTGTATCTGGGTCCAACTGTACATGAAATGCTGTTGGACGATAATAATGCTCATGATGAACATTCATTGTCCATCCATGCTAATTATGTCCTTTCAGAGGTTTCAGACGTGTTCACACTTGTGTATGTTTACGTATGGTGAGATCGAAAGAACAGTCTAGATACCTAATTGCTAGACCAGGTATTTTGCTGAAAGCAGGAAAGCTTTGCTTCCTGAAAACTCTTACATTTTCTAAAGATTCATCAAGGTAGAAAAAGTTTGTTGAGGTTCTTAATACATTTGTGCATTGTTACTTTACAGATGCTCCACGAAATCTGACTTTATCCATCACCCCTGGAAACCAAGTAACTGAGTACACTGATGTGACAATAACCTGCAAGGCCCAATCCAATCCAGAAAGCGTTCTGTACATGTTGTATCGAGATAACAACTTGGTTATAAGAAGTCCATCTCTGAACTTGGATAACATACAACGCAGTGATGCTGGAAAGTATCACTGCTTTGCAATGAATGAGGTTGGAGACAAAACATCAGCGATTGTCCATCTCTATGTGTCATGTAAGTTTTTGTTTTTTCAGATAACATCAGAGACAAAGGGCCAGAAAAGTGGAGATGTTGTCCATAGCAACCAATCAGATTCTAGCTCCAGGGGCGGGCTGGGCCGGGGGATGAAGGGGGATACTGGGGAGGGGTGCTGAAGACATGAAGGGGGATACTGGGGAGGGGTGCTGAAGACATGAAGGGGGATACTGGGGAGGGGTGCTGAAGACATGAAGGGGGATACTGGGGAGGGGTGCTGAAGACATGAAGGGGGATACTGGGGAGGGGTGCTGAAGACATGAAGGGGGATACTGGGGAGGGGTGCTGAAGACATGAAGGGGGATACTGGGGAGGGGTGCTGAAGACATGAAGGGGGATACTGGGGAGGGGTGCTGAAGACATGAAGGGGGATACTGGGGAGGGGTGCTGAAGACATGAAGGGGGATACTGGGGAGGGGTGCTGAAGACATGAAGGGGGATACTGGGGAGGGGTGCTGAAGACATGAAGGGGGATACTGGGGAGGGGTGCTGAAGACATGAAGGGGGATACTGGGGAGGGGTGCTGAAGACATGAAGGGGGATACTGGGGAGGGGTGCTGAAGACATGAAGGGGGATACTGGGGAGGGGTGCTGAAGACATGAAGGGGGATACTGGGGAGGGGTGCTGAAGACATGAAGGGGGATACTGGGGAGGGGTGCTGAAGACATGAAGGGGGATACTGGGGAGGGGTGCTGAAGACATGAAGGGGGATACTGGGGAGGGGTGCTGAAGACATGAAGGGGGATACTGGGGAGGGGTGCTGAAGACATGAAGGGGGATACTGGGGAGGGGTGCTGAAGACATGAAGGGGGATACTGGGGAGGGGTGCTGAAGACATGAAGGGGGATACTGGGGAGGGGTGCTGAAGACATGAAGGGGGATACTGGGGAGGGGTGCTGAAGACATGAAGGGGGATACTGGGGAGGGGGGCTGAAGACATGAAGGGGGATACTGGGGAGGGGGGCTGAAGACATGATGGAGGAGACTGGGGGCCTGGAGACATGATGGTGGATACTGGGGGGAGGGGTGGAGACATGGTGGGGGCTACTGGGCAGCTGATTAAATGATGTGGGATACTTGGGGGTGACATGATAGTTGCTGTAGACATGATGGGGGAGGGGTACTGGGTGGCTGGAGACATGATGGGGATTCTGGGAAGCTGGAGACATGATGGGGATTCTGTGATGGGGATACGGGGGGGGGGGGCTGGATACATAATGGTGGATACTGAGGAGGCTGGAGACACATGATGGGGGCTGAAGACTTGATGGGGATATTGAGGGACTGGAGACATGATGGAGGATACTGGAGGGTTGGACACATGGTAGGGACTACTGGGGGGGCTGGGGAGACATGATGGGCAATACTGGGAGCCTGCAGATACAAACAAAAACCCCAAAACATAAGATATATAGTCTGTATTGTGGCGGTTTTTAAGATGAAGTGGGAATATTAGGAGACTATAACATTGTCTGTATTGTATAGTGATGACTATGATTTACTTTCTCTTATTGTGGCTACAAGATTGTGCTTATCACGCTTACTATAATCTAGGATGGTAACTGGTGTTATATTGTTAAACAGAATGGCACAGATTTAAGCTTCGCAGGGGGGAGCCGAACACCGTAGTACCAGCCATGAGCACAGCAAAGGTAAGTAAGTGAAGGGTAAAAGTTGGGAAATAGGGTTAGTAATAAAGCTGGACACATATATATGGGACTGTATAAAAGGCTGGACACATATAAACATAAGGGGGCAATAATAAAGGCTGGACATACAGATATTTTTGCACCAAGCACTTTATTTTGGGAAAGAATTGTTATGGAATATTTCCAATATTCACTTTATGTTAATGTATAAGGGGTTCCACCATGGAGGCAGCCGTAAAACAAAGGATGGTGGTTCAGCCTCCTAAAACCGCGTGTACGCAATCTACGTTGCAAGAAGTAACGTAGATTACGTTCCAAAATTACTGCGCATGCGCAGTAACACTTCGCAGAACTCCGGCCACAATTGCATTGCGGCCGGAGCTCTGAATCCGGCCCTGAATCACCATAGAAATATTGTTTACCCTAAAGACAAGTTATTAACTCATGGGCCGCCACTGTGGGCTTGCCCCCCAGGCTAAAGTTTGCCAGCCAGCCCCTGTCTAGCTCTCACCTTCTTTTTACATACTAGAGAATGTGAGTTAAAGTCTGATTGGTTGATATGGGCAATATCTCCGTTTTTCCAAACCCGTAGCTTAGTAAATCTAGCCCTAAGTGGCTGATCCAGAGGTGTACATGCTGTAGATGCATCTGTAAATGTGGGGCGGGCTGAGTGCAATTTAAAAACATACACAACCAGTGCCTTTGTATTGCAAGCAATTACAGCATGTACAGCAGGCCTGGCCAACATGAGGCTCTCTTATGTGTTGAGAAACTACGACTCCCATCATGCTTTGATTGTATAGGCATAGCTGATACCTGACAAAGCATGCTCTGAGTTGTAGTTTTACAACACCTAGAGAGCCACTGGTTGGCCTGATGTACAGTAACATACAGGCACATGTAAGCCCATGTGACAACGTGCTCAAATACTTGTGTATGAGTAGGGTATTACACTGTGATGCGGACTGTAAACAGAGGGTCTGATTATTAAGAGCATCCCTGTCAGAATGTCAATGTCACAAAATAATAGCAATTATTTAAAAAAAAAATCTAAAAACATGAAAAAAAAATTTCTTCCTTAATATAAGAGGAAAAAATTAACACAGGCACAAAACCTAGACAGTGATTTCTTTGTAATGCATTCAAAATGTCACATCATAATGTTAGTGTAAGAAGTTGGTCCCAGAACATTAAACCCCTGGACTAAGACATGACCTGAGACTGATACTAATGTTTTGATGTAGCCAGTCCTTTTTCTTGTCTCCATTCCACTATGGACCGTGTACTCGTGTGTGGGCCCTTACTATACATTGACTTGACTACATCCCTCCACCCCTTTCCTCCCTCAACAAGCTCCTCATAGAACAAGCTACTGTAGCTTGAGCTTTGTTCAGATCAGAACCAATCAAAACTGAGGAGGAAAGGGATCTAGGAGTCATTGTTTCATGTGACATAAAGGTAGCCAAGCAATGTAACAAAGCAATGAGAAAGGCCCATCAGATGCTTGGTTGCATAGGGAGAGGAATTAGCACCAGAAAGAGAGAAGTAGTGGTGTCACTTTATAGATCGTTGGTACAACCTCACCTTGAATACTGGGGTCAGTTCTGGAGGCCATATCTCCAGAAAGACATAAATACATTAGAGACTGTGCAAAGAAGAGCAACTAAAATGGTGCATAGCCTGTGTCACAAATCATACCAAGAAAGGCTAGAGGAACTAAACATGTATTGCCTGGAGCAGAGAAGAGCAACTAAAATGGTGCATGGCCTGTGTCATACAGCATACAGAGACAGACATGAATATAAACTGGAGGGTGGTAGATTCAGAGGAAATGTGCGGAAAAATTACGTCACTGAAAGGGTAGTTGGTAAGTGGAATAGCCTCCCATCTGAGGTGGTAGAGGTAACACAATAGAACAGTGTAAACATGCTTGGGATAAATATAAGGATATCTTAAATCTCAAACTAAATTGAGGATAAATTGTGTCTAGGGTCAGTATAGGTTTTAAATAAACAACTGGGCAGACTGGATGGGCCATGTGGCTCTTACCTGCTGTCACTTTCTATGTTTCTTGCTTCTATGAGGCTGCATGCTCTTCATCACGTCAGTTGGTGTGTTCTCTGCTTTGGATCGACCCCTAAGAATCTATTAGCCATGTTGAAATGCTAAAGAAAAAAATCTTTGTGGACCTCCTTCATAATCTACTTTTTCTGTAATGTTGCATAGGCAATCTTTAGCACTCTTGTGGCTAGATTTACAGTTGAGATGTTTCCCATAGCAACCAAGCAGATTCTAGATCTCTCTTTCCAGTTACAAATTAGAGAATGTTAGCTAAAATCTGGTTTCTATGGGCAACATCTCCACTTTTCCTTTAACACAGTTTAGTAAATATAGCCTCAGGTATAGTGAACCTCCCAGGATGCTCCAGCTGATGCATATGTAATGGCTTTCATATAATAATAGTATTACTGGGCTGGATCTAGAGTTAAGAAGGAGCTTGAAATTAAGGTCCTGATCCAAATTTACACTGAGCATTCTATCGCTCAGCGTAACATCGCAGCACTCCCCCGACACTCCCCCTTGTCGCAGCGTATTAACACTAGGTTACGCCGGCTGAAGGCTACCCTAACTTCAGCCGGCGTAAGCAAATGTAAATACGCTGGGATGACGGCGTTGCAACACAAACTCCACCCTACCTGCCCCCTCCTTACTACACTAACTGCAGCGTAGTAATGCTGGGGAACGCCCCCTCCAGCGTTACTACACTGCTGCTACGGACGCCCGACACTGGATCGGGCATTGCCGTAGCTACGCCGGGCAACATCTGCCCAGCACATGCGCACAACTCACATCACGGTATTCACAAAGGGTCAAATCGCGTAATGTATGTGTTTAAAAAAAACCGCCATGGCAAACATCGCTGGACAGAAATCGTCCAGATGTTTGCCATTCAAAACATTGGGGGAAAAAAATCGTTGTATTTACTAAAGGCGATTTGAAGATATCACCTTTAGTGAGACATGAAATGACAAAAAAAAAATTGCAGCCAGAGATTTTACTGTGATCTCCCGTCCCTGACCATCAAAAACACATGTCAATATACTTGACATGTGTTTTTGTGTGTGAAAAAAGCAAGTGCTTCATGGCTGAAAGCCTTAGCCATGCTGTGCTGATAGAACTACAAGGCTCAGCATTGCTTAGCCTTGTAGATCTATCAGCGTCAGCATGGTAAGGCTTCTAACCATGCTGCGCTGTGTGTGCTGTGTGTATAAAAAAAAATACAGTGTACAATAAACATACTGAAATACATTACAATGTGTCCCTGTTAAATAAATATTTTCCCTGACTAATATTAACCCCTAATGTGTTCACTTACCTCCGGGGGTCCCGTGTCCTATACTAAGTGTAGTGTGTGGTGTAATAAAAATAATTAAAATGTTTCCCACTCACCGCTTGCTGTCATCTGTCTTGGGAAGCCTTGCTAGTTGTGAAGAATCTTCTTCTGTTGATTGGAGTCCTGGCGTCGGCTTGCTTGCAGTGGTCTCCCCGTTCTTCATTCTGTCACTAGGGGGCAGCCTTTTATTTAAATGATGACGTCAGAGGCCAGAGTGTAATTGACGTCATCATTTAAATAAAAGGCTGCCCCCTAGTGACCGAATGGTGGCTAAGCAGCTGTCGTCACATCAGGTGATTTTAAATGAGGAGACATAGGAGCCTTGGTAACTAGGCTGGGTCTTCTTGATTGGACAATCATTGAACGATCATAATCCATGATGTCTGACTGGCCATGGAGACAAGCTACCACCCCCATCCCCCTCATCAGGAACATGTTTAATGTTACTGGGGTTATCATAACAATACATGAAACAACTGCAGCTCCACAAATATTAAATGAAAAGTGAACTATATCAATAAATTATCATTATCATATATTAAGTGCTTATATCCTTACTAGTCTAAAGCCTTTCATAAGGACTGAAACAAAATTAGGTTAGATAATACAGGAGATGGGGGCCGCCGTAGCTTGGGTGAGCAGAGATGCGGGGGAAGGCTTGGGTGTTGGGTGTGGTGGTGACTGGTGGGATACTTTGTGGGGGGGGACTTTTTAGGACAACAATTCTGCTCCCAAGCGCTGCACATGCTCAGTGACATCACAACAGTGTGGATGCTATTGCGCATGTATGTAATGGTGCAGAGCAGAATGGCTTTTATATATGAAGTGAAGATTATCAGTGAATCTTCATTCATACCTGAAGCCTTCCACTAGTATGAATCACAACTGATGGATTAATTCTTCATATATGAATGATAATTTAATGACAAACTGAACTTATGATGTTGTTTTCACTAACTGAAGCTTATCTGTCAGTTGTCATTCATACAAAAAGCCTGAAGGAAGGAACTGAAAGCTGATCTCTCATTTTAGACCACAAACGGGGTATCACAAACTGAGCTTACTAACCTGTTAGCCTGACAAGTACACTGTGCTCTGGCTCCCCTGCACTGCTGTCATGAAGTTTTACAGATAGGCTTCACTCCTGCTCCCCTGCACTGCTATCGGGACACTTCACTGATAAATTTCACATAATTCACATATGAAGTGCCTGTCATTAAAAGTAAAGTCTATGGGCTCTATTTACAAAGCTTTAAAAAGTTCATTTTGTGGAGTTTTGAAGTTAAAACTACCAAAAATGAACTTTTTACTATTTACTAACGCTGCACTTCCATGGAAATCAACAGTTTCCATGGCAATGCATTCAAACTAGTTCTGTGCTCGCCGGCCCGTTGTGTTCAATGTGGGCCAGTGCTTTTAGCTATTTACTAACCCTCAGAGTGCCTTATTCATTAAACGCGATTTTATGAAGATGAAGAAATTAACAGTAGAGCTCTACTGTTAATTTCTTCATCTTCATAATGTAACCAATGCCCCCTACTGGTGGGAGGTTAGTGTGAATGTGTCGCGATCAAGGTGAGGAGCTGTCATCGTCCTCTCCAGCCCAGCAGCCCAAGTCTAAATAACAGTGTAATAGTAAAGCTGGTCAGTATCTGTTTTCAGTAAGCTATTCAAAGATGTATTCCTGCATGCAAAGAATACAATTAAATTGACTCCCCCTGAAAACAACATGGTTTTGCTCAGGAGTAACTTTAGGTTCTTATTTTTAGAACTTTCTTAAGTGTGAATCAGGTCCCTAGGACCTGAGTCACACTTAAAAATCTTCTTAAAATAAGAACTTTAAGTGACACCTGGGCTAAACCATGTTGATTGCAGGGGTGTCATATTTAATCTGTTGCAAACAGTACTAGTGTTGAGAGGTGATATTTCCCGGCCCAAGTCTAAATAACAGTGTAATTAGTAAAGCTGGTTAGTATCTGTGTGCAGTAAGCAATTCAAAGTTATATCCCTGCATGCAAAGAATACAATTAAATTAATTCTCCCTGCAATCAACATTGTTTTGCCCAGGAGTGACTTTAAGTTCTTATTTTAAGAAGATTCTTAAGTCTGAATCAGGCCCTTAATTTCACGCTCTCTCTTAAGTGTGGATCCAGCACACTATTACTATAATAATAATTTCACATCATTTCAGGGCCGCAGCTTGTCTATACTGGCCTCAAAGTATCATCAAAACCTACATTTATAAATCCTGCATTGCATGGGCATTTTTAAACTCAACTCGTTTGTTTACTCTTGTTTTTCAGATGGTCCTTATACTATAGGAACCTATGCATCGTCAGCCATTGGCTCCTTAATTTTCCTTATAATTCTGGTCATTCTTATTGTTCACTTCAAACTTTGGTAGGTTATTTTGTATTTTAATGTTTTGGGGCTCTAAAGTAATATTAATATGATGACCAATAACAATTGACCAGATCCTGAATACAGATTGTCTGACATTTTTTTTTTTTATTATTATTGTGCATGGGCAATCACCTCAGAGAAGCAATCCCAACACATCCCATCCCATCCAGACTTTAGAGTACAGTATAGGCATTCCCTAACACTCTAGACATTACCTCTTGATCAGTGTACAGTATAGACATTCCCTCTTAGTCATTGTGCAGTATAGGTGTTCCATCCTAGTCAGTGTACAGTATAGGCATTCCCTCTTAGTCATTGTGCAGTATAGGTGTTCCATCCTAGTTAGTGTACAGTATAGGCATTCCCTCTTGGTCAGTGTATAGTATAGGCATTCCATCTTAGTCAGTGTACAGTATAGGCATTCCCTTTTAGTCAGTGTACAGTATAGGCGTTCCCTTTTAGTCAGTGTACAGTATAGGCGTTCCCTCTTAGTCAGTGTACAGTTTAGGCATTCCCTCTTAGTCAATGTACAGTATAGGCTTTCCCTCTTAGTCAATGTACAGTATAGGCGTTCCATCTTAGTCAGTGTACAGTATAGGCGTTCCATTTTAGTCAATGTGCAGTGTAGGCGTTCCATCTTAGTCAGTGTACAGTATAGGCGTTCCATCTTAGTCAATGTGCAGTGTAGGCGTTCCATCTTAGTCAGTGTACAGTATAGGCGTTCCCTCTTAGTCAGTGTACAGTTTAGACATTCCCTCTTAGTCAATGTACAGTATAGGCTTTCCCTCTTAGTCAATGTACAGTATAGGTGTTCCCTCTTGGTCAGTGTGCCCTATAGGCCTTCCCTCTTAATGCTTACCCATCCAGACTTCCGTGTTTTCTATGATTTGCACACTGTATGTAGATAGTCCATCCCAGAAATTGCAGATTTATCCAAATCTTTTGCTCTGGGTTCCAGTCACCTCCAAATTGTAGTTCTGAATCTGCCCCAATGTTTCTTCTGTCCTTTAGCATTTGAAGGATTATTATATTCTTTCCCCCACCATGCCAGGAAGAAGAGCATTAGGAGCAGAGCTGATGTCTCGTCCTTTTTTGTCATGAAGAAGGTATTTAAGATAATCATTGATTACAATCTTTAACCATTCTGGGGCTGATCCAGAGCTGGACTTATATTAGTGTGATTTCACACTGCACAAGCTGGAAACCACATGCATGCAATTGGGATGCAGTTGCTGGTACGAGCAGGCCATTTTTAGACAATACAGCCAAACGCTTGATTTAGGCTCTACCATTGGTTTTAATACTGCTTTTTATAATGAAAATCTACATTTCAGAATGGGTCAAATGGTCTTATTTCAACACGATACCCATTATGATTAGAGTTAGGCTTCGGAGAGGGGAGGGTTAAGGTTAGGCTACAAGACTACAATGGTTAGGGGGGGATTAAGGTTAGGCTGCAAACAAAGATAATTAGGACAACAGGAGAATTAGGGTTAGGCTGCTGGACAAGAATGGTTAGTGGAGGGTTAAGGTTAGAGTTAGGGAAGGTTTAGGGTTAGGCTGCAGGAACTGTTAAGGCTAAGAAAACAGACATGTTGCCTTTGCAGTCTTCAGAAACCGTGCTGTTGCAGGAGCCATGTTTTTTAATGGCAGACATTTGCACCAGCCACAGGTAATGTTTAAGTCCAGAGGGCTGACATTCCATAGTGTATTTCAAACCATTGCATTAGCATTTCATGCTTTAAATGTACTGTGCTGCAAAGACGGGATCGCTGCTTAAGAATTTTGTAGTTATAAAATATTTATTGTAGTTAAAATTTAGCCCAATTTTTTCTCTTTAAATAATTTCTTCACTTTTGTTTTAGTGCATTCGCATTGTGACTGTAGGGTTCACACTAATCATAGTGACCATTTCCAGTATACATAAGTGTGCTAATCAGCACTTAATCAACGTGTAGCTACAATAAGCTTGGCTGCTCTGTGACTGTGGACTACATGCATAGGCATGTGCATCCTTAGCTACTATTGCTTGTGCCTTAGTATTGCATGCAGCCTGCCCGTGTATTGTGTTTAGATGTATGGGATGCTCGATCTATGCACCCCTGGATCAGCCCCTCTGTTTGCTTATCTGTCCTTTTTTTAAAATGTGCCCCCTCTAAATAACATTCTTGCAACATCCCTCCACTGATTCTATTCTGAAGCTTGAAACACAGTATACAACAATCAGGCCAAATTATCATGTAGTTTAAGGCATGGACTGAATTGCTGGAACTGCACTGAAAGGATCATACGGACTAGGAAGCCGGCAATGGAGATATAGTCTTATTTATTGGCCAGTGTGTGCTTATTATATCATATCCATGGGACATTTTAAAGTGTGTGGAAGGCTTTTGTCCTTAGGAGTAGCTTAATAGACAATGCTATTCTCCATAGAGACTGGGATCAGAGAAAAGTGCACCAATTCTGTTATGGTGAATGCTGGGTTACAATAAAACTGTGGGGAATCCTAAGTTTTCTTGGAGGGTTTTCTTGGGGCCCTTGTCAGAGTAAAATGATGCGTTTATGGAGACCACTTAAGAAATTAAAGGTTGGGGAAGAGTACACTATGAGAGCCTAACCCCTGCTCACTATGGCTGCTACATACTTTTTAAATAAGAGAATTGTCTTATCACAGATATTCTGAGGACACTTTGCAAAACTAATTAGTGACATGGGGCCTAACCTTCGCTCGTGTGCATTTTTACGATGGGTGTAAGCGGGTATTTGTACTTACGGCACATGCGCGGGGCAGATGTTACACTGAGCATATAGGCCTTGATCGAAACTGCTTTGCAACAATGCTCGAGGGGGCATGCCTGTCATGCGAAATCCATAATTATGAACCGAGGCATTTAAATCGCTTGTTAAGCGTCGTAACTACACAATGAGCTTACGAACACCCGTGGATACGATCAGAAAAGTTAGGGTAGGGTTTGCTGGGTGTAAGATAGCAAAACTAAGTACGACCAAGGGGAGTTTCTATCGGAGTGCATCGTAGGTACGCTGGTGTAAATACGCTACGCACATGAGCGTTTCATCAGGCTCATGGTAACATTGATAAGCTAATAAGGATCTACTTCTGATTGACACATAATATTCATTCAACCCAATAGTCACACAATGAGACCCAAGGTGAACAGCAGACCTCATCAGTGTGCAGCTCCACAGATCAACTGAATTACTCTACTTTACAATTCCCTGCTCCCGATAATGGACACATCAACCATTCCAGGTACAGTGGAGATGTTGACCTCAGCTAACAATAATTTTCTAGTACATTTTAGAAATTGATGGTTGGACAACTGGCTTCTACATCATGCTTTTGAAAACATAATAATATTAAATCTAGAATTGTATCTTTAATTTTTGTTCATGTAGACTAAATGGTCAGGAAAATGATCCAGTGACAATAGGTAATGGATTGATAATTTACAGATTTTCTCTTTATTTTGGATGAGAACAAGCTATCCTTCTGGATATGTTTTAACTATATCTGGGACATCAAATACCCTACTAAATGTAAAAGAAAAGATTGCTTGAATAGAATTTATTTAATTAAATGAATGTTAAATATTAAACATATTAAAAGACATTTAAATTTGCTATAATAAAAATAATTCTTACAAGTGAATATTATTATTATTATTTGTTATTATTTTATTTTTATTTTTTTATTATTAGTATTATTGGGCCAGATCCAGAGCTACGTTTCCATTACGTTTCCTAGCATAGCATATTTACTATGCACTCCCCTAGGCACTCCCCTCGGTCGTACGTACTTTAGACGTTTTACGCTTTCCAAACCCTACCTTAACTTTTCAAAGTATAACTCCTGTCAGCCGTAATGGTTGCACATACTTACGCGCCTAAGCATGCCCATGCTGTACGATTTAAATGCCTCACCCCGCCTCTGAAGCGTAATTACGGGTGTCAAATGGCTGGCACGCCCCTTTGTACGTAGTTACGATGATGACACGTGACTGGCCCTTACGCTCTGAGTTACATGGCGTATCATCTGCCGTGTGCAAGCGCAGTAAGTACTAATGGGCACTTTTAAGCTAGCGACTAGCGTAAATTCACTCACGTACGTAGTTCTGGATCTACCCCATTATTAATAGTAGTATTAGTAGTAGTATTAGTAGTAGTATTAGTATTATTATTAGTAGTATTATTATTTATTATTAAAGCCATAGCTAGAAATTTTAAATTATCCTTAAAAATTTATTTACTGTTATCCCACTTTAACTTACAACCATTATTATTATTATTATTATTATTATTATTATTATTATAGATTTTTATTATATCCATTTCCAGTAAAAGAAAAAAAAGAAAATTAATTTTTTTTATTTAGCATAATTAGTCATACACAAGCGTGAAAATGCCTCTTTGTTTAGTATCAGGAAGAATGATGAAGATCCAAGTGCCATTTACAGTGTTGTGAAGAAGCCAGTGCCCATTGCCGAGGTAAATTTACATCATTCTTAGCTCGATAAACAGCAGTGAATATGTCATATATTTTATAATTATGGCCATAAACGCAAATTCATTGTCAGGTGTACCAGTGCCTGTTAATTACACTAGTAACTCTGAGATTTCTACTCTCATCCCTATGGGGTGTTTTTTTAGTTGATACTACATTTTCAAGGTCTTGCATTTACAATTTAGATAATAGAATACGAATCATGCATATAGACAATTACAGCAAGGTTTAGACTAGGATAGGCCTGACCAACCTGTGGCTCTCTAGGTCTTGTGAAACTACGAGTCCCAGTATGCTTTAACTGCAAAAAAAAAACAAAAAATTATTACCTGACAAAGCATGCTGAGATTTGTAGTTTCAGAACACCAGGAGAGCTACAGGTTGGCCAGGCCTGGTCTAGGAGGCATATTTATGTTGGGCTATCTTGGGCCAACAAAAACTTTATAAAAAATAAAAAAAGAGGTTTCTTGTAGCCACCAAGCTGACTCTTGCACACCAGGCGTGACATGTGAGTAACCCCTGTCATTAATAGTCAACAATTATTACCACTGATCTGTATCCTGTTATATTGATAAATGAGGAACTTTATGGTGAGTAAGCCTAATTTTTGTAAATAAATATGTTCATTAACAGTAAAAAGAAAGTAATATGTGGTAAATAAACCACAGAAAATTTACTTAACAGACCAGGTGTTACATCAGAATAACAGCGTATCTAAGATGTATAAAGCTGCATATATATTTATGCAACGAGCAATGATCCATTACTGCAGATGCAATACTTATATTTATTTGTCAGTGTCCAATGTCATTTTTATTTCTACTAAAATGGATGGGTTAAAGTCAGACAATCTCTTTAAACATTTGGAATTGTGCAACGTTTTTTACTTCTAGACCAAGAAACAAAATGATTGGATATGGGTGTCACGTTCAGCAGCGCTGGGGACCGGAGCTTACCTTCGGTTCCAGCGACGCTGCGTCCTCTCTCTCCTCTCTGCCAGGCGCCGTACATGTCGCTGACGGCATGTAAACAAATCCCACGTGTCCAGCGGCAGGGCGCGCGCCTGATCTCTCTCTTCTTATGCTGTTTCCCTGTGTGGGGAAACAGCCTATCAGGGACTCTCCGTTCTGGCTGCTGGCCTATCAGGGACCAGCAGCCTTTATTTAAATCCCCTCCTTCTTGTTTCTGGCGCCGATTATAGTTTCTGTTTCAGTGCTATAGTCTGCTATTCTCTTGTGTGCCTAGTGCTCTTGCCTAGTGATCTGACCGTTGAGTGCCCTTTGTCCTGATTTCATTCCTGCCTTATTTATCTAGTGTATCTCGCTCCCGCTCTCCCACCTCCGTGTACCTACCTTCTCCCATCTTGCCTGCCTCTTCCCTGGTGTGCATGTCTCTGTTACCCCTTCGGGGGTCCCGCTGGATGTCTGTGCGCGTGTATGCCCTGGTCCGTCTTGTCTCGTCCCGTGAACCATCTTTCGTCCACCGTACCTTGTTCAGTGTTAATTGTCGTCCGTCGCAGGTCGGTATCTACCGACCTGCCCTGCTCCCTCTGTTCTTGAATTCGCCTATCCCCTGGTTTGGGTACTCACCTCTGGTGTCTAGCTTCTCTGCTCCGCGGGTCCGGTTCAACGGGGAACGACCAGGTTATTGGGCCGCAGCCAAATCCATCCCCACCATCAGGGGCTCTGGTGAAAACCCCCTGATAATAAAGTTCACATACCCCGGCAGCCGACTCGGCCACTCTGCCCTATTCTCCCGTGGTCACCTCGGTACTCATCAAGGTAATCCCGAGGTACCACTCCTTACTACTGATCTTCTCACGGCCACTCCGGTACTCATCCAGTTAAACCCGGAGTGCCGTAACAATGGGTCAATTATTTAACTCCAAATACAGTAATGTTTCCCATTTCTTTACTTCTTACTGCCAGATACTGTTCCATGATGTCATTGGCTCATGGTTCCCTACGCAGTGTCATAGCTACCATGTATGCAGCTGCTTTGAGGCCTGGCCCGGAGAAATCTGGCAGTGAAAGACAGTACTCTGCACGTCATGTATGCATGCTAAGCACTGTTTCTAAATCTCTGACCAGCAGCTGAGAGCACTCATAACTGGACTCCTGAATACTGTTTCAAGTCACCAACCTCTTACAATCATCTGCACATTTGCCTCGCTATGGGCTCAAGCTGGTCAACATCCACCCATTCCACACCTTTAAAGGAAATAATAAGTTTATCCTCAAAATAATTATCTCCACATTCCTTTACATGGAATGTCTGAAGTTTGTAGTTAACTTGGATTTCCCAAAAGACTTGCAGAAAATTTCCAACTCATTTGACAGACTTTCAAGTTCAGACTTTGGGAACACTATTCAGCTGTGTGTGTCTAACAGTTATTCCCATATTCTGTAGAATATGCCATGCACATGATCCTTAAACAGATAAAGTGGTGGCCGGTAGTGTGTTGACATTGGGCAAAGCAGAGTACAGAGGTGGATTGGAAGTTTAAACAGACCAACTATAGGTGGGATTAGCACAGAATAGAGCATCTTAAAGTGAACATATAAAATGTACATTGGCCTATGTCTAGCCAATAGTGAACAAAAAAAATGCAACATCCACTAGTAATTAACTATAGAGAGATTTAAAGTGACCTCGATATAAGAGCATCCTAGTGATCACCATACAATAGAGAGAAGCATCCTAGTGACCAGTATCCAATACAGAGGGCATCCTACCTAGTAAACCTTGTCCAATTCAGAAAGCATCCTAGTGACCACCATCCATTATTCATTAAAGAAAGCATCCTGTTGACCTTCATTTATTACTCAATACAGACAGCATCCTGGTGACCACCATTTATTACTAAACACAGACAGTATCCTGGTGACTGCTACCCATTACTGTCAACTTACGGTTCTTTTCGAACAAAATAGTGGCTTGCTGTGTGTCCTCAAAAGACTATTGACTAACTAATAAAATTTCCTATAAGCCTTTGGTCAATCCACCACCCCTGGTAGAGTATGCCTAGGGATTCTCATTTGAAAATGATGGAATTTCAGCATGTTTAGGCATGATGGCTACCATGAAAGCAATACTAGTGATGATCGTGCATATGCATGGATGTGGGTGCCCACTAAGAAAGACCCTATTTCGATAGGGCCATTCTCTCCCAGCCAGTTTAGAACTGGCTGGGATATCGATAGCTTATGTCTCAATGAGGCATAGCAGTACACTGAACACAGTGCTCCTATAGGTAAGCCTAAAAACTAACCCCAACCCTTCCCCTAATTCTAACCTTAACCCTTCCATTACCCTAACCCTCTGTTCCCAGCAGCCTGACCCTAATCCTCCCTTCTATGGCCCTAACCCTTCCCCCCAGCACTAAAATTAACCAAAGAGGTTACTCACCTCTCCTGAGCCATCAGCAGCGGATGCGGTGGGTCCTGTGAAAATGAATGGGTGAGTATGAAGATCGGCACACTCACCCATTCATAAAAAAAATCTAAAATGGCTACCATTCGAAATAGAGACAGCCAAAAAGGAACTTTCAGTTGTCTCTATTTCTAAAGAAACTCCCACGGCAGCTGCACATATTACAGAAGCCGATTGTATGTGAGTTAGGTCCGTTGTTACTTTTTTTCATAGAGCTTTGTAGAGCTTTGTAGAGGTTTGTTGTTTGACCTTAACCCTGAACTTGGATTAATACCAGTCTGTAATGTAAAACATCTTGAATTTCCAGTATGAAAACATTAAATGTTCCAAGAAGAGCCAAGAGGAAGACGCAGATGATGTCCACTACTCAATCATCACCAATCTTACTAAAGAGGGCACGTTTCGGAAACCAAGTCAGGAGGTGGAATATGCTATGCTCAGACCTTAATAGAGAAGAACATTTTTTATATCCCAATAAAGGCCAGTTCTGTTTTTTATGAACCTTATTTGCCATGACATTGTCTCATCAATTGTATAACATTAAGCTGTGAATATTAGTCAAGAACCTTGTATGAGAAAATATTCAATAAGTCAAAGCAATTATAACAACAATTACTAGGGCATTGACAGAGATATCTAAAAGGCACCAAACTTCAATAATGTATTTGCTTACTAGCACCAGGTAAATGTCTTTGCATATGTTTATGCTGTCTCTTTGTGCAAGTTTCTTGAAGTCCCCTCTAAGTGTGCTCTTAGATTGTTTTGAACCCAGAAATAAAAGATTCCCTACTAAAAATGACCCCACTCAAAGGGCCTTACGATCATTGGCAGAGAGACACTTACATCTGTGTAGCATTGGACACATCTAGCCCCGAATATATAAATATCACATAATCATTCATAAAATAAAAAGTCAAGCACATGGGTATTTTTTGTCTCATGTATTTCACGATCAGCACAAAGATAACAAATTGTGATTATGTGTACACCACAATGGCGTGGAGGATGTGATAAAGAAGAGAAATTACTTGACATTGTAGCTAGGAGAGTGGAATTTCTTGGCTTACAATATAATACTGGCCTGGCTCCAAACATCTGAGCTGATGTTTCTGGCTTTCCAGGCAAACACATGGGCGGTCAATCCCCCCTTGCTTTTATTTGCTGTCAGATGATCCCTACTGCATGGGATCATGACGGTATGCCAAACAGTAGAGATGTCTGGATCTTGAGGATGGAGAGACAGGATCTTACTGTCACAGTCTAACAGATAGCATGGATTCTCTTTCACCTACCTGGACTAGTGTTAGTAGCACAGAGGCATAGAGTATAACGAGCTCCCTGGTTTTCACCAGAGCCCCTGACAGTGGGATTGGACTTGGCCGCAGGCTGATTAACAGGTTGCTGCCCTTCATGCTGTAGAAGCTAATGTACAGAATATGCACTTACGTCTAGATCCAGCCTAATATCATTAAATAGAAATATCAGATGTTTCAAGGTCAATCTCTTCCTGTAAAAGTCCGATATATCAGACTTCATATCATATATAGTCATGATGATAAATTAGGTACTACTACTATCAATAGGAGAGAACAATTTGCAAATCATAAGCAGCTAACTTTGTTCTGCTAATTATCAGAATCATTCCACCAGCCCTATACTTGCAGGAGATATGACACTGTATAGGTGTACAAGTTCCATATCTAGGCCCTGATTCACACCTAAGAAGCTGATGCTTCTTAGGTGCAGATTTTTGCGTACGGGGCAACTGCAGATGTGTACTCATATAGACTATACAATTTACTTAGTGGTCCCATACGCCTTTAAAGACCGCACAAAGTTTTTAAGGTAAGAGGAGGCGTGCCATGGCAGCCTCCGGTGTAAGTTACATAAAATGGGGGGGATGTAAATTAGGCTGGGAGGGAGGGCTGGGGAACCTCTGTGCGTAATTTCTCTCCTTAAGAGGTAGTTAAGGGTGCCCTAGGGCACTCATAAGTGCCATTAGACACTTATGTGTGAGTCCAGCCCCTAGTCACAATTACAAGAACACACTTTGTTTTATAATTGCCATGTAAGAGGCGATAAAATTGGTATATCCACTCATTTCTGGTGCACATGGACAGTATGGGAACCAAATAATACTGTTTTTTAAAGGATACCGTAGTAATACAACACTTCATAAGTATTCAAATGATGCTCAGATTTATTTCTGCCTCCATAAACACTGAAGATCTTCACAACCCCAGTAACAGCCAGCAAAAGCAACTGCTGCTCGTTTAAGACATATCAAAAGTCTGTAATGTCTTGTTACATTATTGTATATTGTATTATTTTCCTTAACACACATAAGCATGTGTGTTGTATTTTTACCAGCTTGATATTTGGATATGTAAATTTTACTTTCATTTGTACACAATAAAACTACTTTTAACAAAGAAGCCATGTCAATAATTTTTGTTTAATAGTACTAATTGTTATAAAGCCCCAATATCAATTTTAAATCAGAGTACAATGTCTAATAGATCTATCTATCTATCTATCTATCTATCTATCTATCTATCTATCTATCTATCTATCTATCTAGATATGGATATTGATATAGATTTATATCTATATATGAGGGCAGGGACTGGACGTTCTCCGACCTGCAATCATCACACGCTGATTCCAGCTGACGGACTCCCAGCTCTACCTTGCCGAATCTGCAGGCGGTGAGAAGGACTGGCACGAGTGCTGGCAGGCTTATGCATTGTACATATTTTTAATCCCATGCTCTCTGGCTAGAGAGTTATATCTGGCACGGGTGAATTGGAAAAGTTTTATTGCCAGAAAATAAAAGTTATGTATTGCACCATGAAGCGCTACCTTTTGTCTTTTTTGAAAACCACATGTTGGGTTAGCACAGAGACAGACCCGTTTACAAGGGAAGCTGCGGTCTGCTAAAAAGATCTGGAGCACCAAAAACACAACATGGCCTGGCACTCTAGCCATTACTCAGTTACTAATCATGAACCTCTATCTTTAAAATAAAAGTCAGAGAATTAGTTACAAATATCTGCAGATATGTGATAAGCCGTTCGCCACTTACAAGGCTTCTCTGTTGAACGGTCCTAACTCTAATCTTAACTCTAAACTTTAGAGCCCCAACTTTGGGTCACATATCCAATATCTTTCTAAACCAAGAGCTCACCTCACATGGAGATTCCCAGGTCTCCTAAACTGCCACTCTGAGACCGCACCCCCTCTCAGCTGCAATCCCAGACAGACTTTAAAACACACATCCAAAATGGAGGCCGCTACAAGGGGAATTTGCACAAAAAACACAATAAACTCAAAATTAATATTATTATTATTGTTATCATTATTATTATTGGCTAAAGGTAGGCCCGCCCATTTAATGGATAGAAATGAGTTGTAGTGTTTATCCTCTAAAATGGTT
>WWET01003424.1:111890-134751 GCA_011038615.1 Limnodynastes dumerilii
GGGAAAGAGAGAGAGGAAGAGGGGGAGAGAGAGAGGGAGGGAGGGAAGGAAGAGAGAGACAGGAGAGCTCTTTAGGATCATAGCACCCATGGTTGAAGGGGGTTAGGATTTATACATTCCATTAATTCCATAAATTTCCCCTTCAACCACTGGTTTAGGAATAGTGAACTTCCATAAGAATAAACATATCTTGAGCAAGAAATACACAATGCTCATGGCCCCAGAAAGACAAACACCCATGAAATCATAATAATAATTATTGCCAGAATCCATGTTATGTGGCTGTGCTTCTCAGATAATCCATGGAATATTTTCCTTTGGATTTCATCCAGTTTGTTGCGAGGGGATTTTGTTTTGAAAGCAATATAGAAAATATCTTCATTGGCTTTATCAGAGTGTATGCTTTATCTAATTGTTATGGAACAATAACAGCAAAGAGAGTAGATTATTAATAATTAACTACAATGCAAACACAGATGCACCTTAAGATAAAATGACAAATATGCAAATTGACTGTTTAATGATAACTAAATTCATAGACACTGTACAACATGGGATAGCATAAACATGTCTCATACTGTCTCCTCCAATGCTGGTTGCGGTTCAAGCACTGAACAAATGCATTCACATCTTTCCCTCATTCACTGTATAATCCCATGCTTTTGTATACAGTAGTTCAGCTAGCTCGCAATTTTCAAATTAATCAAGGAGTTTAACCAGGTACAGAATAAAAGAAAAAAGAGAAATATTAAAACATAAGGTCATGCATATAAACTAGTGGGTGGTACTGTAGGTTCAGTGGAAATGCATAGATATATTACTTCACTGAAAGAGTAGTTGTTATGTGGAATAGCCTTCAATCTGAGGCGGTAGAGTCTAACAATAGAACAGTTTAAAGCTTCGTATAAACATTAGGATACAGTCAAACAAAATAATGGATGAGCGCTTGAGACTGTTATGGCTTATATCCACACAAGTGGATAGATATGGTAATTAAAAATGGCCAAAAATTAGATGAACCGAACCGAGAGACTGAGAGGATGGAATATAGGCTGATTAGACATTAAAAATATATAAAAATAATAAAAAGAATCTTGCAAATATCAATCAGCAGCATAAAAATCATATATGAAAACAATATAGCTGCGCTTTTCACTTAAAATGACATTTTATTAAAGTATAAACAGCGAATGCACAATTAAAATTCATTATACTTTAATAAAATGTCATTTTAAGTGAGTTGCAATCCCTCTATGTATTCCTTGCAATAATCTAAAAGCGCAGCTATATTGTTTTCATAAACATTAGGATACCCTAAATCTCTAAACATATAAAATTGAGGGTCAAATAGGGTCTAGGCTCAGTATGGTTTTTTAAGAAATTAAATACGACTGAATGGGTCAAGTGACACTTATCTGCCGTTATATCTTATGTTTCTATATATCCTATTAAAGATCATTTGATAAAAGTAAAAAAAGCAGATGGACCATTTGTGTAGACATGTGGGAAAGACCTAGGGGGGAGAGATGGATCTTAGTTCAATGGTTCTGTTATTGCTATATGTGTGTAATAAATTGGCTTATGCTTCTTTTAAAGGTACGTGTTACATTTTTGTGGGCAACTTAAATTTAGCGCAAAGTCTGGATACACACATAAAAGGATACGCAATTGAAGTGTTTCCAGGTGCTGGCAATTATAAACAATATGAACGGATAAAGTAAAGCAATTTTGCAATGTACCATCAAAGTGAAATATTGAAAACGAATACACCGAACTTTGCTAGGTATCTGGGCAAAATATAACGTCTAAATGGTTCTTTTCATATGCGATTAAATAAGTCTCAAATGTGTCCTAATATGGACAGTTATTCTAAAATAAAAAAAATAAAAAGATTTACTGTATAAATATGGATGATCAAGTTGAAGTGGGTAATAAACAGAAGAACAGACAGCAACCTGAATTTACAGTAGTAAAATTGTAAAATGATATTTTATTTACCAGTAAGTATTTAAAATTTAAACTGTAACTTCTCGATCGGCTCAAAATTATATCATGCAAGTTTATCAATTATTGATATGCACAATTGATACGCTAGCCAATGATGTCATTTATCCCGTTTGTACTTACTGCGCATGCGCGAGGCAGATATAACTCCTAACGTACGTACCATTAGCGTAAATACAAACGAAGGGGCGGGGCATCAATACGAAACCTGTAATTACGCTTTGGAGGCAGGGGGAAGCATTTAAATTGCACACTATGGCCTGGGTTTGGCCGGCACGTACGTAAATGCATTACGTACGTCAATACTTACGCTAGGAAAAGTTAAGATAGGGATTGGTCAGCGTAAAACGTCCAAAGTACGTACAACCAAGGGGAGTGCCTAGGGGAGTGCATAGTAATTACACTAGCATAAATACGCTATGCATTCTAACATAGCTAGCCCGCAGGTCTAGATCTACCCCATAGCAATAATTGATTCACTTTCATGATGTAATTTTGAACCGATTTCAGGGTTATTTTTCATGATGGTATTTTGAACCGATTTCAGGGTTATTTTTTTTTTTTTTTTTTTTTTTAACATTGGCAAATGGGAAAACTGAAGAGGAACTTCTTATATGGAAGTCTTTAATATGCTACTGAAGTTTATTTGTATTATGGAGACAGTCAGTAATACACAAGTTAATGTTTACAAAGCAAACAAGTCATTTAGTGTGGGATCAATAGACCTCAATAACATGTAATAGGAGCCTATTTGTCAAAGAGAAAAGTCTATTGCTGTCTATTTTTTTATATAAACTTTCATTAAAGCAATAAGTAAATAACATGTTGGGGGAATCAATAGGTAAATTATTTCTAATGAATTCTAGTTATCAGAATTGGAGGCTTCTGGAAGGGATGTGCAGAGAGATTAGGCTACATACATTTCTTACAACATGAGGTATGGAAGATGTCCTCCAAAATTTTTAACAGGAGGCAAACCAGCCTTTAATATATTCCCCATTAGGTATCACTATTAAAAAGCAACATAGCAAATAAAATGTTAAAAAGGGGTTGACTTAAGCCAGGTACACAATGATACAGCAATGTTGTGTCAATCCTATTAATATGGCCCAGCACTGCTGAGAGCTGTGTCCAATAATTGGGCTAGATGTCTAACACCCCAAATGTTTCAGGTTCAAATAAAGAGGAGATTGCAGAGAGGTGAAATAGGATAAGAAAATCTTTACTGAGGAAAATTAATTATTTGACTTTTACTTTGTAATAGCGGAAAACTTATTCTGTTTCACAAAGTGTATGCTGGTTCACAAAAAGAATGCTCATACAATATGAGTAATCATTACACTTTCAACAGCTATCCAGCAATAACATTATTTAAAGTTTTTGTCCAGAAAATCAATATATATATATATATATTGCACCAACATCAGCTATTACATCTCGTTACTTTAATAAACTCACTAAAGCTGATAAGATTTCTTAAGCACTCCACACTCCTCCTATTGCTCTTTACTACTCAATATTCAATTAATATTATTACTCAAAATCTTTGCTCTCAAGTAATAACTATACAATATTTTGGTTTCTTGTGAACATAAACCGTTTTCAACAGGATACAAATGATACACAGTCTCACTATGAAGAATTTAGGGCAATTTGGAATAAATCTTACAGGGAGGTTGATCTAATTAAATCACTCTATGCTGCACTGTTTGCCCACTTTAGTCTCTGTTTTCCCTTCACCTTCTTCTTCTTGTTCACCCTTCACTCTCTTCTCCACTCCGATCCAATGCTTGCTATCTTTACCACAGATGCCTACTTCACAGCTACTTTTCCACCGCTTTCTCTCTCTCCCAGCACCTCTGGCACTTCAGCTCACCGCTACCAACTACCTTGTCTAATCTCTCCTCCATCACCACAGCTGAACATCTCCTTTTATACTCCTCCGCTCACTACCACCGTCTCCTCGGCTGTCTCTGCTGATCTCTCCTGCTCACTGCTATCACCGTCTCCTCTGCTGCTTCAGCTACCTCCACCGCTATCTCTCCTTCTGTTAGCTCTTTCAGCAATCTCTCCCGGCTTCTCCACTAAACAACTACCGCTTCTTCTCCTCTCCACACCACTGTCGTACTCTCCTGCCAGCACCTCCGACACCTTTTTCTCTCTCCGATACCCCTGCTAACAATGCTGCTTCTTCACTCTACACCATCTTTGCTACGCACACTTCTTCTCCAACCCTCCTCAGACCAACTGCTAACTCCAACTGACTTTTTTCCCAGATCCTTCTAGAAACCTCACAAGCCACCTAGCGTGCCTCTATTGGCTGGCTGTTTGCCTAGTAACAGCCCTCACGCATCAGCTGGCTGTTTCCTAGCAACAGCCCTCACGCTGCCCTGTAGCCCACAGCCTCCAATCCAGCAGTTTAGGGGTACCACATGTCCTCTCAACCCTGTCCTCAAGTACCACTAACGGGTTTTAAAAATCTCCTTGCTGGAGGTGAGCTTATAACTGACCAGTGAAAAACACAGGATTTTGAAAGGGGGGTTTCCAATATGTGTAATACATGTGGGGTATATTAGCATATCTTCCAACATTTTGTTGCCTGAAAACGTGACAAATAAGCTCCGCCCCGTTCACGCTCTGCTCCTGCCCCGCCCCCACTGTGAGCATGTGTGTGTTAGGGAATTAGACTGTTATGCGGCAGAGGTTGAAGTACTGTTTAAAATTGTAAAGAGCTAATTAATTTGATGTCAAATTATGTAAAACATATGTAAAATGATAATACTGATAATATGGTCGTACTATCCGACTGCCAAAATATCTAAGACGTTCGTTAACTTTCTTTGTGAAAGCAGGAAGTTTATCATGTAAATTTTAAAATAATAAAAATTAAATAAATCTACATTAAGGAATTGCGTTGTTATTGTCTGTAATAAGTCCTGTTTTTGATATTTTTAAGTAATTTATCATTTACTTCTTTTACACATTAAAATAGTATATTTATATTGCAGGAACACATCTAATAGCAATAGCGGTATACAATGCATTAGTAGAGCACATTACACAATAAACCAGAGCTTATGTCAGTGCATAAGCACTGTTGAATATGTTGTGACACATTTACCATCCTCACCTGCTTTCCTATTGCAGCACAGGCCAGGATCATCATCCTCCATGACAGTCTACCCCAACATCAACCCCATTTTCAGAAGAACCATGAGCACCATTAACCTGATGTTCCCCAGCATCTTGACGATCATCAATCTCATATTCACCAGAACCATGTGCATCATATATCTCATCTTCATCAGCACCTTTAGCATCATCAACATGACCTTCACTGATACCAGGGTCATGACTACCTAGATCAGGGGTGTCAAACTCAAATTCATCGGGGGCCGCATCAGCAGTTTGGTCCCCATCAAAGGGCCGGTTGTATCTGTAGGTCTATGTGTCCACTCTATGTGCCCAGCCATGTGCCCCCTTTTATAGTGCCTTCATTGAAAAAAAAAAAGGGGAGGCTGCAAGGCTGGCGGCGGCACCGCGGGCCATCAGACAAGGTCTGGCGGGCCGGATTTGGCCCGCGGGCCTTGTGTTTGACACCCCTGACCTAGATCTTCAATAGGACCATCATAGGATATCATTAACCTCATCTTTACTTGCACCTCTTTTATCATCAACCTCATCATTAGAAGCACCATGACCATCAATCACCCTTATCTGACAGTCACAATGAGAAGTAAAATTGATGGCCATGGTTTTAATATTAGGATAAGGTGATTTAATATCATGAATCCTCATAATAGAGATGTGGACATCCTCATTGGATATTTGCACCAGGGGTCGACCATTCGTCTAGGTCCACCTATGATCTGGACCTATGCCTGCTTATCCATTGATGCTCAATGTTCAATACAGAGGTATAAATGTAAAGGACTAACCTCTCACTGTATATGAAGGCCATTCTGTGTGAACCGGTCTGTATCCAGATTGACTAGTACAGACAGCAAAATATGCAAGTAAAAATCTATAAGCTATATACATGGACATCATGGTGTCATTAGGAGAACTACTACCACTGCAGCCTCAATGAAGTATAACAAGTCATCTTAGCCTCCACATTACATTCCACAGAACAGTTTGAAGATCATCTCCTGTTTATACAGATCCTAAATGAACCTTTGCTAAATCTAACCTCCAGATTATGTTATAGGGCTTGATGTTGCTGTGTCCCTCATGTGTAAAGTGTTTGATACTTATATGATTGTGCAATTATTCTGTGGCCTCTAATAACCTTCCAGGTCATAGTAGGAGGTGCATTATTCAACACGTTTGTTGCCTGAATACCTTTCCTTTACATGGAAGCAAGGATATATGATACATTTTCATTTTGCAACAGATGTGTTGTGTGTTATACCCTGGTTCACTGAACAATAACACTACCTATGTTTGTCTTTCACAATTCAGCAGTAGCCTCTATTATATCATGAGTCAACCTTTGCTCTCATCTCAACAATTCCTCCCTGCTTTGATATTGTTTTAAACCCTTTTCATGCCAGATATCACTATGAATTGTTTAATCTTTCATGGATAGTAATTTAATGGTTATTTCCTGGGTCACGCTTGGTACCGTGTAACTACCAGCCTGTTTATTTAATAATATTAATTTCACAACTTTTTAAGATTAGCAATCCTGTGTAAATTCTGCCCACGGATCAAATACTTTACTCTTGTAAAGATTGTTGGGACTTTTCTCTACTATTGTCTAGGGAACTTTTGCTTTATTTTATTGCACTCTGCAGTTTGGAGAACATACTATGTAAACAAAAAAATGAATAGGCTACCATTGTAATACATTATTAAAAGAGGTTTATTAACTAGGTCACAGAACTAAAATAAATATGTCAATTATAGACAGAAGGCAATACAGGTTTCTAAACAGTATAAACTCAAAAACACAACTTGGAATTCCCAGTTGATGCCATATCCATACTTGGTTAGTTTCTCAAAACATTATCCAATGAGAGCACAAACAAAGAGACTAACAGATTAAAACAGCGCTCAGCATTCTATGTATAAGTGCTGAGCGCTCCAGCATTCCATGGGGGCATGGCCTCCACTCGAACACATAGACTTATGATCCGAGGACCTTAAAACGTAGCTTAGCACACCCTCATTGAGTTACAGTCTCCACACACCAGGACGTGAAGTCTAACTGGGGCATGGTCTTTGCTAAAGCCCCTGATGGTGGGGATAGGCTTCTGTGGCAGAAAACCAGCAGGTTGCTGCCCCTGGTGGGGACTCCCATAGTAGCAAGGATGGTTTGGGAGTCAAACATCATAACTGGACATGGACTGAGCAGATACCAAGAGGACAAGGACTGACAAACTGGACAGGGCCAAGAACAGGACTGACAGACAAGACAAGGGCACCAGATCTAGGTAGGTATACAGGATCAAGATAACAGGGATCCAGGCAGGTACACAAATACAAGGTAACAGGGTCCAGGCAGGTTTGCGCATACAAGGTAACAAAAAACAGCAGACAGACAAGACTGAGGCAGCACAAGATCATACAAGAGCCCTGCAGGAGCAGGGCCAGTAAGCAAAGGAACAAACAAGGTGACCATAGGTAACAAAGCAAAGAGATAATGGCTAGAGCAGACTATCCAGACAAGTACTAGAACAGACAATAAGAGCAAAGAAACCCAGAAAACAGACACAACAAGAAAGACTACCAAAAGTTAAACCCCTTAAGAGTTAACCACAGGAAGGCAGAGAAATAGAACCGAGTGCTTGACTGAGCAGGAGGGCATATAAGCTCCTCGACTGTTAGCTGCTCCTTCCCCCCCAGCTTTCATACCCAACCAGTATGTGTACAGGGGGTTGTGCCATGTTAAACAGGGGTGGTCCATGAGGCGGGGTTTTATGGTTAAGGGGTATATAAGGGTGGCCATTTTGTGTACATGCATTCTTCTGCTGTTTTTTCCCTGGAAGGCTAAGTAGTGGAATTGTGGATTGTACCTGTCTTTTCTTGTTGTATTTCTCTCCTCTTTTCGGTCTCTTCTGTTTCCCTCTGCTTTCTTTTACTTCTTACTCTCTTCTCCGCTTCAAAAAAAAATCTTTTATTTCTTCAATTCTAATTTTTACTATCTCTTACCTCTTCTTTAGTGTTCGTAGCATGGTTTGCCCGTCCCGTTCCCGGTCTGTGCCCCTGCGGCTGCGGGAAGCGTCGGAGGACTCCTCGCTGGCTGGTACTTCCGGGTCGGGTCACCGCGGGGTGGCCGGGCCGGAAGTGCTGCTGGGGGCCGCCATCTTGCCTCCTCGGTCGTCGGACGCGGCGGGCGCTCTTCCTGGGCCTTGGTCCAGGTGGGGGCGCTCTGGACAATGGGGATCCCGGCAGGGATCTCTCACACCCCACCAATGATCGGGGGCCAATGCTAGGGATGTATTGGTCGCAGGGAGGTCCCACTCATAGCGGAGTGGGGGATCCCTCCTCTGGTGCCTCTCTGGGGGCCCCGTCATCAGTGCAAGACCCTCGGGGTCGGAGGACTCAGGGGGGGCTCCGCCGCAGCAGCAAGGGGACTGGGAGGGGCAGGCATGCTGGTGGGGGAGGTTTGCGGGCAAGTGGGGATGATTTTGATGCCCGGCAGGGGCAGTCTGTTTATGCCAATTCCTTACCCATATCAATTTATGCCAAGTGGGAATAATCCTGTTTCATCAGTGCGTCAGCAGACGGTGGCCTTTTTTGCTTGGAAATACTTACAGCATTTTTCCCCGTCGGCTGCTTTAGCTGCACAGCAATCTGGGGAAGACACAGCTGGCGGTGAGTTGCAATTGTCTGGGGGGTGAAGGCGGTTTGGCAGGATCGGTTAGTTCAAGTGCTGACTTGTCAGATTCACAATTGCGTCCAAGTAAGGTCATGAAATTGTTGAAGAAAACTCTGGGTTTAAAAGGTGTCGCTGCGAAACCCGGGGTTGCTGTGCCGACGGGGCCGCGTAAGGGGACGGGTCCGCCGCCGGTGCTGTGTGATATTACGGAGGTCTCCTGGGATATTAGAGCATCGTCTAAGGAGCGCATTAATAGGGGGCAATACATAGATATGTTTTGCGTGACCTATGAGGGGAAGAAGGGCCTGGCGGCTGCCAAGGCAAAGGGCGGGATGGGGGAGGAGAGCTATAGGTCCTTTGTGAACTGGTTGGGGGGTTTTGTTGTCTTTACCACCTATTATTTGGGGCGCAGGCCCGCGGAATTTATGGATGTATGGAAATACCTGTATGTCATCCAAGACAGGCATGCCACTGCCCAGGCGGGGTTGTGGTTGCAGTATGATGAGCGCTTCAGAAAAACATTTGATGGGCGGAAGAGTATAGCTTTCGGCTCCCATGATATGGCGCTTTGGCTGCGGGTTTCACAACCCCCCAAAAAGGTTGTTGAGGGTGCCAATTTAAGAGGGGGTCCTCAGTCCTTTCGGTCCCAGCCCTTCAGCGGCAATAAGGGCAAGTGCTTTACCCTTAACAATGGTAAATGCACAAGGGGGGTTGGCTGCAAGTATCAACACGCATGTTCGCGCTGTGGCGGCCCTTACCCCGCAAGAGATTGTACCTCCCCCAGAGCTATCCAATCCTGCCTGGCTGGTTCTGGACAGAGAGCTCTCCTACCTCCCCCTGGCAGGGCTACTGGGCAGGGCCCCGTCCCCAATTAGAATCGAGAATATACGCCCCTGTCTTGAGATTTACCCGGATAGGCAAGCGACTGCTGTGTTATGTGCTGGGTTTATGGTCGGTTTTAAGTTGCCCATTAGAGGCCAGGTTATTTTAGGTGGCAAGCGTAACTTGCATTCGGTTTATGTGTTGTCTGCGGTGGTTCTGGGTAAAGTGATGGAGGAGGTTTGGTTGGGTCGGGTTGCGGGTCCGTTTCCTGTTTCCCTGATCCAGGACTTGATTTTGTCCCCGGTAGGTGGAAGTCGCTGGGGAAATTCCGTTTGATCCAACATTTGTCATACCCTGAGGGTCTGTCGGTAAACGATGTAATTGACTCAGCAGAGTGTTCGATGCGTTACCAATCTTTCGAGGAAGCCGTCGATATTGTGCAGTCTAATGGTTCGGGCGCGCTTATGGCAAGACTCAACATCGAATCGGTCTTTCGGCTCCTTCCGTTACACCCTGACTCCTTTAGATTTATGGGCTTCAGGTTGCCGGAAGGGTTTTTCGTGGATCGGTGCCTACCTATGGGCTGTGCAATTTCTTGTGCGCTGTTTGAGAGGTTTATCTCCTTCCTGCACTGGGCTGTGTCGGTTGGAGCTGGGCACTCCACATGGTGCACTACCTAGATGATTTTCTTTTCGTCAGCCCATCGGGTACGGATGTTTGCGCTGTTTTCAGCCAAAGCCTTGTTTTGGAGGTTCAGAGTGCCAGTCGCAGATGATAAAACGGAGGGTCCCACCACGTGTCTGTCATTCTTGTGTATTAAAACTGACACAGTGGAGGGATCTTGCCATCTTCCCGTGGATAAAATCGAAAAGCTGCATCCGTGCCGGCACTCTCCCCTCAAAAAAATTCAATCATTGTTAGGGCTCTTGAACTTTGCTTGCAGAGTTATTCCCTTGGGGAGAATATTCTGCATGCGACTGGAAAGGGCCACTGCTGGAGTATTGCGTTCGCACCATTTCGTTCATCTGACGGCTGGCATCAGGGATGACATGCGGATTTAGTTGGATCTTCTGGATGACTTCAACGTGACGAGGATTTGTCTGGCGCCGGTAGCATTTAATTGTGAACTGGAATTGTTCACAGATGCATTAGGAGCCTATTTCCAGGGGGAGTGGTGTGCCGCCCCTTGGCCTCCTGATTGGGTCATTGGAGTTGTTCCCCATTGTTTCAGCAATGGGTTTATGGGCCCAGGCTCTAGAGGATAGGGAAATTTTATTCTGGTGTGACAATTTGGGAGTGGTCCAGGCCATCAATGGTCAGAGGGCTTCTTCTCCTCTGGCCATCAGTTTGATTAGATATTTAGTTTTACATTGTTTGAAATTTAGCATTAAGTTTCGCGCGCGACACGTCCCGGGCATTGATAATGGTGTTGCAGACGCGCTTTCGCGTTTTGATTGGCCCAGGTTCAGGGAGCTGGCGCCGCAGGCCCAAGCGTCAGGCTTGTCATGCCCATCTCATCTCTGGCAGATTGTGCGGCCGGCTTGAGGTCTTTGGCTGACATCTCCTTAGCCCCAGCCACTCTTGGAAAATACCATCAAGCGTGGGGGTAGTGGTTGTCCTACAAGGAAACCAAGTGTAGCGGAGGTAAGTCGGTAAGATCTGCTCTGTTGCATTGGTTGTGGGATTATTATAAATCGGGTAGGTCTCGTGCATCCATGTCCTCTCTATTAGCAGGTGTTGCTTTTTACTCAAAATTAAATGATGGTTGTGATATTACAAAGGGTTTTTGTGATTGAGAGAGTGCTGCGGGGTTGGGCGCGTAAAAGGCCTGTTGGTCCTGAGCGACAACCCATCAGCATGAAAATGTTGGTGGATTTAGTGAGCATTTTAGGCGAGGTCGCCAGGGACGCTTTTGAGGCGAATTTGTTTCAGGTGGCTTTTTCGTGGGTCTTTTTCGGGGCGTTCCGTGTTTCCGAGTTCATCACAGACTGTAAAACGGCGATCGGTTCCGGTTTATTGTTTCCCACCTTTCTTCGTCATCGATTGCTTGTCTGATCCATAGGTCTAAAATGGATCAGATGGGTAAAGGCCGGTGGGTTGTTCTTAAATCCCACAAGGATATTAGGATATGCTTGGTGCAATTGGCGCTGAGTTATGTGGGCGATTCGCATCCTGGTGGTCACAATTGGTTGGCACACTGGGTCCACGCGATTCCAGTTTGCGGCAGTGGTTAAAAAATGTGTTTCTAGATTGGGCATGGATCCTACTCGTTTTGGTACCCATTCCTTCCGGATTGGGGCGGCAACTTCCACTGCGGACGTTGGCCGATCTCCAAGGGCAATTATGGCACTTGGGGGGTGGCAGTCCAGAGTGTATAAAAAATTTGTTAGTCCATAATTGTTATAGTGATGCTGTTTAGTTGTCTAGTATTTTTAGGAGCGGTACCCGAGTCAGAGCGAGCCAGACTAACCATCGCTCGCCATTTCTACGGGAGCACTGGGCACTTTCTCCTTTTTTCCTCTTTAGTAGGGTGGCTGATTGACCATTGCTTCACCCTGGAGGTTTTGGTGCCGTTCACCCTGCTTTTTCCCTTTCTTTTCACCCATTTGCTTTTACAGGCTTGTTACTTGTTCGATGTAAATTTTTCTTTTTAGGTCGGTGTATTGTGTCATGTGTGATTACGGTCTCAATATTAATGCGTTAGGTTCATTTATTTTTCATGTGGGAATGCTAAGAGTCATCGGGCTCTGTTAATTGGACACTCTTTTATTTATTGGGCAAGGTCATTTGTGGATCGGGAAGGTGCACCTTCAGAACTGTCCGGATGGGACTTAGATTGGTTCGGGGTCCGGGGTATGGGTTGGGATATGTTACCGCGGCTTTGCTATCAGGCAGTTGGCACCTTTGGGTTGCCTGATTGTTTGATAATACATCTTGGTGGGAATGATATCGTTAAGGTAAAGTCATTCGAGTTTATGCGGATTGCCAAGAGGGACCTCTTGGCGGTTCACATAGCGTACCCAACCATGGCGCTTTACTGGTCCCAAATTATTACTAGGCGTGTGTGGCACGGTGCACGGTCAGCTAGGGCCATCGAACTCACCAGGCAAAAGATTAATCGGTCCCTTGACAAATTTGTCTATAATATCGGCGGTAAAGTGATTCATCATCAGAACATTACCCGTGATAACTCTGAACTGTTTAGAGGTGATCGGGTGCACCTTTCTGATCAGGGTATGGTTTTATTTACGAAAAATTTGTTGGCAGTTTTGTTCAGTTAGGTTGGCGGGCGGGGTTACTTGAGGGTATCCTGCTGTGGCGGTAGAATTGGGGGAACAGCAGTATTTTCAGCGCATGGGGAATGGGTTTGTTTGGTAGTGGTAGGTACACTCCTGGATTTTTTGAATAGGAGACCAAGCCATACGGCGGGTCCTCCATTCTGCCGCTAGTCACGTGCACATTTGAAGGGGGCTAGCATCCGGTTTTGACCACTACCTGGGGGGTGCTTGGACAGGGGTTGCCTGTCTTCTTGAATTACATCCTTTACACTGCTGTTCCCCTCCTGCTTGTTGCTGCCTACCTACTTCCAAAAGTTATAGTCCTGATTTCAATTCCAATTAATAAATTATGCCCCCTTTTGAAATCTAGTACGTTGTCTGTGTCTTATTTTATGGTTTGCTTGGGTATGAGGTCTGGGGGGAAGCGATTAGTCATAGGAAGGTTAATAGTATAGCAGAACAAGAACAACCAACAGACAAATATCCTGCTAAACTAACACAGACAAACCGCAGTGCTAGAGCATACAATGGGCCTGATCCAGTGTTACGCAGATGCGCTGTGCTTACTAAAGTACAGCATATCGTCGTTCACTTACCTTGACACTCCCCCTGTGCGGGCGTATGGCCCCTTCCTTACCGATCCAGGATCGGGCATTGCCGTAGCAACGCCGGGCAACATCTGCCCGGCGCATGCGCAGATCGGCAGAAATGCGTACCTCTGGATCAGGCCCAATATCACCAGCAAAGGAGAGTTCTCCTTGGTAGGTATTTAAACACGGAAGAGCCAGTGAGAGACTTCCTGGTCTAGTTGATCTCAATCCAGACTATTAGTCACCAGCTAAGAGCTATTAATTATGCTAGCACATGGAGTAGAAGCTAGAGCTGTGCAGTTGACCCAGCAACTTGGCTGCTTAGCAACAGCTATGAATACTGTCATTCAGCTTCCTAAAAGAGCAGCAGCCTGGCTGTCTAGCAACAACCAGGATCTGCTCAAGCAGCCAGGAGAGAAAGAGGTCATGTCACTGTGACTACCGCCATAGCTCATAATACATTGCACTAGCTAAATACTTCCCCTTCCCACATAGCAGAAGATCTGTCTCTGGACAAAACTCTGGATAAGGCGCTGGTGCATGTGTTACTATCAAAAAGTGTGTGGCTTCCAATCCAATGTCCCCTTTTCATAAGTCTGGATCTGGTCCTTATTTACTGCTTAAATTTCTAGCTTTTTTTGTAAGCGAATGAATTTGCACTGCTCACATTGCAATATGGTTCCGGATCCCAAACTAGGTAAGCACAGCCACTCATAAGTCCCTTTGTACGGAATGAATTTACACAAATGCAATCCTAAAGTCCATACTTGCAATGGTAGTGCACACACCCTGTGCTCCCCTCATATGTACATACGTACTTACTTTCTTAACTTTTACAAACATGGGGGTAGATCCTGAACAACGTTTGCTTTACGTTTGTTCGCGTAGCGAATTTTCGCGTACGTAAATTCGCGCCGCTACCCTTAACACACCCCCTGCACGGACGTATTTTGTGAAAATACGCTACCCAAACCCTACCTTAACTTTTCCAGACGTAACACAATACGTCCGCTAACGGGCGTACAGACTACGCGAACGTACGCAGCTTAGCACGCCCATACTGTACACTTTAAATACCCCCCTCCGCCTACTTCACGTAATTCGCACGTAATCTTCGCAAACGTAATTTTGGCACGCCCACACGTAATTACATACGTTCGCAATACGTGAATTCTCCTTACGTTAGAAAATACGCTACGCGAATTAGCGTATTTTCTGCGGTGCGCATGCGCAGTACGCTCTAAACTGCGAATTTACGTGTATACCACACGTAAATTCGCAGAAAAATGTACAGCAGGATCTGCCCCATGGTCTCTGTGTGTTTTCCATACGCATGGAGGTCTGTAAGTCCACACGAAAGAGGGACCATAACTCACCGCTCTAATGCTGAGTTCTGGACCATCCCAACGCAGATTCATGTACTGCCCATGGCGCTTCATAACATGCCTATATCCACCTCTCTTGCGGGGATTAGGCGTGCGCAAAATGATCCGTAGCGTAACATCTGCTGCATGTATGCACAGATGTGACATTTTAGGGGACAATCGACTTGCGTAGATCCCCTAACGTTCCTCATTATGGATCAGATTTGCTGCAGATTAAATTTTGTCTAGATGTAACTTTTCACCTGTTTTCCTCTTATATTAAACCTCCACAATTATCAAATGATATCCTGATGTTCGGAATTCAGTTCTGAAATATTTCTAACCATGGAACTTATGAGTTTACTGCCTGTTCCTTATTATATGGTGACAAGTGAATTTCTCTGGGTTAATATTATACTCTGCTGCTTCCTCTCCTAGATAACGGTTCCATATAGGTCTCATTAAGGCTGTATGTTAAGGTTTTACGCTAAAGGTTAATTGTCTATAGTTATTGATGAGTCACTAAAGTTCGATTTCTCGCTATTGAATTTGTATTGAATGTTGTTACTCTTTAATTATAATGGAGTTTTATTAGACACACTGTTTAATATTGCTTCTGATTAATGTGCAAATTTATATATTAGGATATGTTAGATCCTTTGTGGTACATCCAAGAGGATTTTTTTATCTTAACTTTTTAAATATCTACAGTGCTTCAGTATTGGGTTAGAATCAATGCATTTCAAACTGATTTTGCATCTAATTGAATACCCCCCCCCATGTATTCTTCCCCAACCTTAAACATTTTCCTAACATATACTGTATAAAATGAAACACTATGAAGGGATAATGTTATTTCCTAATTGTTTCACTGCTGCTATCATAAGATAATTAAGGTTTACAGACCAGACAATCTTTAGCATCTATGTTACATCATGTGGATTTTTTTTTTTATGTGAACTCTACAGAAACCCTATAAAATGAAAATATGGCTGGGTTTTAGTAAAAAATATAAAAAAAAAAAAATCTACATCTATTTGAAGACAAGCATTAAATTAGCTATGACAGAAAGGCAACCTGCAGGCAGTGGACCGTATTCAGACTACCGGACGTATAGCATATATGTCCGGAGTTTAGCATTTTTTACTACTGCGCATGCGTGGCAAATTTTTTACGTAGATTACGCAAAATTCACTACGCATGCGCAGTAGTAAAAACCGCTAAACTCCGGATATATATGCTATACGTCCGGTAGTCTGAATACGGTCCAGTCTTTACAAAATATTTTCCTTTGGGGTACATAGCTTTTCTTTAAAACAACCACTGGTGTTAGCAAAATGCGTTACGTTAAAAATAGACTTTGTATGTCTAAAAGGAAGGATAAAGTAAAGGATCTCAAATATCTCCATTAACATCTAACATTTTATTACCTATTACCTTTTATATATCCTTGTTTCACATCACCACATTTTGTGGGTGTAAAATCGACTTATTCTTGTGCATAATATGCATTTACTAGAAAACATTCACTCCCCAGGGGCTATTATTCTGACAGTAAACCACATATGGGGCTACAAGGAGGTCATCTGTTCAGGGTCACAACCCTTCGAGGGGCCAATGACCTTAGTCACCAACTACACTTAGCAGCATAGGAACCTTGGGGCTGATCCAGACTAACGCCCGCCGCCGTAGTTACGGCGGGCGGATGCGTATGCTGTTTTTTTTTTTTTTTAATCAAATGATTTTTATTAAACATTTCCAAGTCAGCAATACATCCGTCAATATACATATACAGTACAAAGATTGTGAGCAACTATAATATTCAACTAACATATCATATGCGTGTCAATTTTCAAGACATCAGTTATTCAACCAAGAGTGATATAAAGAGTAATTACAGATTAATATAACCATAGCAAAGGATATTCTGTAGAGTTAGGTATCTCAACCCTAGCTACCTGGCATCAATGAATTAACAAATACTACACAGAAGTGTCGTCAGGTGAGGAGCCCCCATAGTAGATTGAGTCCAACCAGCCATCCCAAATTGTATTACATTTCTGAGGACACCCCCTGCTTTTATAGGTGAACTCTTCATGAGATAACGATATATTAACCAGTCGGAGCCAGTCACTAAACAAGGGGGGGGCTGGGGCGCACCAAGTCCTTGCAATGCAAACTTTAGCCCACATACAAAGGAATTTAACATAGGTTTGTTTATACATTGTAAAATGGTCCTCCAATCCCACACCAAATATACACAATTTAGGATCGCTGTTTGGAAGGACCACCCCCGTGACACCGCTACAATTGAGAACTTTGGTCCAGAACCCAAATCCAACATACAGAACCATACCATAACACTCTCACCATAGGAGGTCCAGATCTAAAACAGGTAAGACATTATAGTAGAATCCATAGTAAGAACAATGGACAACCAATCCGTATTCTCACTCACATTTTCCAACTGACGATGGCCTGGCATATTTCTGTCGAGCCAATTTGCCGCAGCTCTCGGTGTATCAAATATGTGCACTTGACCCTCTGCTACAACCCTCAGCCTAGAGGGGAACAACATAGCATATGGAAGCTGGAGGTCTCGTAGCCGCCTCTTAACTTGCAGGAATTGCGCACGGGATTTCTGCACTTGTGATTGTAGATCCGTTAACTGAGCCGTCATCAGAGAGACTGCATCCTCGAGAACAGATATTCTGGCCTCCACCTCACCAACCCTTTCTCTGATTTTCTGGATATCCTGCCTCCAGACAGAAGTGTTCGCCTCCATCCTCTCAGAAATACGTTGCTCTGATGCACTAATGGCCTCCAGCAGCTGTGCCATATTGATCTCAGGTTTATCAGATGTCGGAGTAGGTTCAGGCGGTGTAGCGTCCTGGCCCTGGGGAGGGGGGGAGGAGGCCTTGCTACCTTGGTGCGCGTACTGCCTAAGTTTAGTAGCAGCCGCAGTTTGCGAGTTTTTCCCCATGAGCAGCCAATAAATTGAGCCAAGTATGTAGATGTATATAAATGGCCTTGAATTGTAGTACAAAGCGTGCTCCCAAATAAAGGAGAACAGCCCCCAGAGGTACAGAAGGTCCACGTAGGAGAACTCTACAATATACTGTGTGTTGATTACCGCTTCCCCAGTAGGATTTATTAGATGCTGGAAGCCACACAATGCGCAGGATATACTGTGTGTTATAGAACAAATTATATGCTGAGAGTCACTCCTTGTGCACAATATACTGTGTGCAGAATATCACAGCTTCCAGGAAAAGCAAGACTCCACCTGTATGTCAGCCTTTAAGCAGGGGAACACTCCAGCAACACGCCACAGCTTAGGGATTACAGGAGGCAGACTAAGGAAGGTGCAGGCTATTAAATTCACTACTGAAGTCTGTGATCTTGATATAGCCGCCACCAACAGATTCTGTCCCCGTGAACAGTGCCACCTCTCACTCCAATATGCTGCAGGAAAGGGCAAGATGGCGCCTCCCACGTGAGCAATGGCGCCAGTGCCGCTGCTACCCACCGCTCAGCGGACACAGCAGACCGCAGGGGAGAAGTGCCAATCAGGTCCCATGCGCACCTCCAGCTCAGGAAACACTCCCCAGCCTGCCTCCTCCGATCCACCAGCCAGTGCACCGCCAATGGTCAGCCCTGCGCCAGGAAGAAGCAGGTATCACATGCAGCAGGGTCCGTCACCGCCGACAGTGAATTTTTTTTTTAGCTTAAAAAGCAGGAGGTGCGGGGCCCCGGGACCCGCGGGGCCATAGGCGGCCGCCTATACGGCTATGCCTTGGGACGCCTCTGTATAACGGCATACGTAGTGACCTTCAACATGTGGCAGAATGGGTTCCAGAAGGTACAGCAGTTACCAGCATTATTATAAGGAAGTTTGGAAAAAGCTGAGAGAAAGAGTCAGAAAGAAACGGCCGCAACTGTGGAAAAATTGTTTAATTCTTCACCACGACAAAGCGCCTGCTCACACAGCACTTTCTGTGACCAACAATCACATTACTACACTTGAACATCCTACATATTCACCTGATTTAGCACCTTGTGACTTTTATCTTTTCCCAAAAGTGAAATCAGTGCTTAAAGGGACACATTTTGAGTCAGTTGAAGAAAACGGCAGATAAGTTGAAACAGGTGACAGAAACTGATTTGCTCCATGCCTTCGACCAGTGGAGAACAAGACTACAGCGATGTATTAGTCTAAATGGGGAGTATATTGAAGGGGACAAGCATTACATTTGTAATACCAATAAATAAAAGTTATTTATTTAATTAGTCCCGTTATTTAATAGACATACCTTGTATATACTTTTTCTATGGGCTTTATACTCATAGTGGACGAGATGCAGACTACCAAAGGCTATGGGTATGGAGGTCCAAACGCAACACCAGTAGGGATCAGCTTTCCATATAGGCGTAGGGTCCCTACCATAGCATTTTCTGTCCCATGGATAGGGCGGTGGACATAAGATGCCACCACTCTGTACAACGACAATCCCTCCCACTAACGCATCAACTCACCCAACCATCGTAAGCTTGCGCAAGTCATAAAAAGCGAGAGTTTATAATCAGAAAATTACCCATTTTCATAAGTCTGCATCCAATGCCGTGTGATGCATTGCATCAGGCTTAATAAAAGTTATCTCTTAGACATTGTCAGTACATTGTCGTTGCAGTTGCGTTTGCTATGGGAACAATAACTAACAGTTGGTTACACACTGGTGCCTTTTGTAGTGATCCAACATTGCTACAGATTTTACTAAAAGTGATAGACTTGGGACCAGATTTACTAAGCTGCAGGTTTGAAAAAGTGGAGATGTTGCCCATAGCAACCAGTCAGATTCTAGCTGACATTCTCTAGTATATAATATTTAAATGGAATCTAGAATATGATTGGCTGCTATGGGCAACATCTCCACTTTTCCAAACCCGCAGCTTAGTAAATCTAGCCCCTGATGTGTGTTCTGTACATTCTGAAACAACTCCCCGCAGGATCGGTCTCCGTTCCTTTCCATTAGCACTCTCTGTGACAATGACGAGAATGAAAGTGAAGGAAAAAGGTGGACCTAATAAAGGAAGCTCATTGCTGATAGGTCTGGTCAGCACACACACTGAAGTATTCTCTGGTCATCGGGACATCCTCCTTTTTTGAATTTCTCCTTTTTTTAATACCTATATTTCTTTATTTTGTTTATATAGTTTTTGTCTCTATTAAATCCACTTTTAATAGGAATATACGTATTCCCATTTTAAATATAGGATGGATGACCCGATGGGATAGGGACTTTCATCTGGCGTGCCACGGATATACCGTTTTCCATTTTACGTCCTAGAAGAAAGCAAAACATTCCTCCTGCCATACTTCCATTTAGGCACCAGACAGCTCTGATTATCCCAATCTCCCACCCAAAAGACTATTCCATTCATACTCACTTTGATACCACCCCCCCCTTTTTATCGGGACATCACTGACCGCAAAATTAAATCATACGATGCAGTTTCTGATGATTCTGCAGCATTAATGGACAGTGCCTACTGATAAGATGTTGGAACATGTGATCTGTTCAAGTGTAATAGTGAGGTAACCCTCCAGTGTGTACCCAGCTTAATTAGGCAGTGATAGAGCCAACAACACAATGCTGGCTGTATGATTACCAAAATCCTTATAAAATCACGTATTTCATTATCTTGTCCCAGTTCCTGCACCTGTCCAATCTCTCTCTTCTAGAAGAGTGCAGTTAACCCTGTCAACACCTTAGAGTCTTAAATTCTAAGCCAATCAGATTCTAGCTCACATTTTCTAGAATGTAATAGGAAAGTGAGAGAGCTAGAATCTGATTGGTTGCTATTGGCAACATCTCTAATTTTCCTTTCCCACAGCTTAGTAAATCTGGCCCTTAGAGTTGGTGCTCAGGAAAATTGCACTCATATACTGCCCCTTGTCATTGAATACACTCCCCAGTACTTATCCACATTATTAAACTGCAGTTAACTTTGCCATTTTTAAAGCAGCTTATAAATATAAAGTGTTGATCATTTATCATTTAACCTATTTAGTGGAAATCATTGGTAGTAGGTCAACAATTCCTACTATTAATAAATGTAATGAGACAGAGATGTCCTCTGTACAAAGTAACCCAATAGTATATAGAACAGGATTTAGGTGAATAGAGAAAAAAATAAGTCTATATAAAATCACTTTTCTTCTCCTTAATGCTTAAGAACAATCTGTATTTTCAAAATATCACCATAAAACAAGCATAGAAATCCTGACTGTTTTCTAAGGGTTAAAGAAAATCTGAAAGAAAAAATGATTATAATTATTATCAGCATTATTATTATTGTTATTATGATGATGATCATCATCATTATCATTATTATTATTATTAATATTATTATTATTATTATTATTATTATTATTATTATCATAATTATTATTATCATCATCATCATTATTACTATTATTATTATTATTATTATTATTATTATTTAGCTGTAGTAGTAGTAGTGTTTCTTCATGACCATTGTTTGTGTTTTGTTTTGGGCTGTGACTTTTTTTTCACTCACCATCTACAGCTTCTCTGGAAGTGTGAGGTCATGCAATCTGCAAGTTTACTTAAGTCAGTCCACACACACTGTGGCTGCAACAGTAAATCAGCTACTGCACAGACAACATCACTGATACTGCGATATCCTCTGCATAGGGACCTATTCGACCTGTTTCTTTGCATTCAAGACAACACTGTTTTCCCATCTCATCAGAGATACACTTGGAAGAGTGACCGATTCTTGCTCCGAACAGCCAGAAGCTGGCATGTGAATTTTGCCAGGACATCGTTATCTCTGAGCCCTCTCTCTGCAGTTGACATTCAGAAAATGGATCCCTCATCAAATTCTACTCAAGAGAACTGGTATGTGATCAAATATTTATGCCTACTGTATGCCTTCTGTAACCCAATAGTTGCACTGAACGGGGCAGATTTAGAGTTGAGGACTTAATGTACCATCCATCCTGTGCTCAAAGAATATTTAAAAGATGAAGATAGAATTAGAGTTGAAAGGTGATGATTCCTAGCTCAACTCTAACTTAACTTGCAAAAATAAAAACTGTTCATTATGTGTGTGCTATAGGCAAAAGCAAAGAATTTTCAATGCAAGCAAAAAAAATTGCACTAATATGATTTGTCCAAGATTACATTTACATCTCAAAACATAGTCAAATGTACTTCAGTGTGAATATACTCTATGTATATGCATTACAGATCTGTATGTACAGAGCATAGTATATATAGGAAAATGTACACGCATTTGATCTGTTGTTAATAATAGTCTGCTTTAGGTCCTCAATTTAAATTGCTACTTGCAGAGATTTGGGTTCAAACCAGAATGAGTCTAATTTAGTTCTGCAGTAAATGAAGGACCGTATTCAGAGATCTGTGTCCAGATCAGGCCGCAAATGTACGCACGCATGGTGCAGGCCAAACCCCCTCACACCCATGACACTCCCCTCTCTCGGCCATGCTCTCGGAGACTTACGGCTCCATAGACCACCTGTAACTTTCCGTGTGCAGTCCTGTGCGTAGATGTCCTCCATCCGTGCGTTTTTTTATAATCGCGCCCACTTTCCTTCAAATAAATGCCTCACCCCTTCCATTTTTCTTTAAGTTCTCCAGTGCGTATTTTTACGTCGCAGATCCGGACATATGTACCAACGTGCAATTCACAAGTCCGTCCGTGAGGCACTCCCACGCGTATAGTCTATGTGAACTACGTAAAAAAAAGTTACTACGCATGCGCATTTGAAACGTACCTGAAGATACAAACGGAACTGGCCGTGAAAACGGATCTCTGAATACGGCCCGAAGTTGGTACAAGTGCCCGTATTTGGAAAGTTAGAAGTAGGCACTTGGCACAATGGTCGGCAAATACGGTATGAGGTATCTAAGAAAATGGGGCGTTGTT
>WWET01003424.1:161219-172106 GCA_011038615.1 Limnodynastes dumerilii
ATATATATATATATATACACTGTATATATTTTTTTATTATTATTATTTTTTGTTATGTTGAAAGACATTAGATCAAATGTTTTTAATGTAGATATTTCAAATCTAGTAAAATAAGTATGCACATTGTAAGGGGCCTAGTCTCAGTTGTGATTATGCAGAGGTCTCAGTTTCTAAAACCATAATAAGCATATGGTTTTGCCGTTGCCCAGTACTTGTGGTTCAAAATCCCAAAGAATTAATAGAGAATTAATGGCACTATATTGGAAACTACTGAGAAGGAAAGGAATCTAGGAGTCACTATGTCATGTGACATAAAGGCAAGCAAGCCATGTAACTGAGAAAGACAAGTCAGATGCTTTGTTGTATAAGGAGAGGAATCAGTAGCAGAGAGTGAGAGAGAATTAGTAATGTCACTTTATAGGTCATTGGTACAGCCTCACCTGAAATACTGTGTTTAGTTCTGGAGGCCATGGGGTAAATCCAGACCTACGAGCTAGTTACGTTAGAGCGCGTAGCGTATTTACGCTAGCGTAATTTCTATGCACTCCCCTAGGCACTCCCCTCGGTCGTACGTACTTTGGCCGTTTTACACTGCCCAAACCCTACCTTAACTTTTCCTAGCGTAAGTACTGACATACCTAATGGATTTACATACGTGCCGGCCAAACCCAGGCCATACTGTCCAATTTAAATGCCTCCCTCCGCCTACCAAAGCGTAATTACAGGTGTCGTACTGAGGCCCTTCGCACCTTCGTTCGTATTTACGCTGATGGTGCGTACGCTAGGAGTTGCGTGGCATATAATCTGCCGTGCGCATGCGCAGTAAATACAAGTAGCCAAATTGACGTCATCAGCTTAATCATCTAGCATTCTTAGCTCAGGATCTAGCCCCATGTCTCCAGAAGGACATATTAGAGAATGTGAATAGAAAGACAAATAAAATAATGCATGGTTTGTGTCACACGTACATACAAAGAAAGACTAGTAGGATGTATAATGTATATATTAGGGCAGAGAATGATGAGGGGGATATGATAGACAGTTTATAACCAAAAATATAACCCAAAATGTAGCACTGACTAGATTGGGTCCAATGTGCAATGCATCAGTTGCTGAGTATATTGTTAGGTATTATTATACTTGTATTATAAAAAAAATACAACATCATGTGCTAATGTCCTGTAACTTGAACTTAGATGTATGATGTATATATGATGCAATGTGATATTGTTGAAGGTAAATAAATATAGTGATTTTTTTTAATATAAAAACATCTGTTTTTGGTTTCTGTGACTTAGTATTACATAATTTGTTGGAATCTGTTCATAAGAGTCTTGTTTTCTCAACTCCTGGTGATAACACATAGTGCGTCACTGGTTCATACTGATTGGTCAGTGAGAAACATCCATATCTGGCCTCTTTGATGTTCAGAGTGTTGGGGAATGGTCTTCGGCATGTTTCTCAGCTATGCAAACCTGCTGGGTCACTGACTGGTAGTATACCATCTGCCCACCAGTCTACTTTCATCCACGTGTCTCTATGGGGCTGATCCAGACCTACGCATGAGAGCGGAGCGTATTACCGCTTCAGCGTAAAAACTTTCACTCCCATGACACTCCCCTTACCTTTACCTCTGTACGCCGGCTGAACCCTACCCTAACTTTTCCCGGCGTCAGTATGAATTTTCGTAGCGACGCTTTGATCGTACCGGGCTAAGCATGCCCATACTGTACAATTTAAATGTCTCCCCCCGCCTACATTCCCTAACTCCAGTGTCCGTACTAATTTCGTAATATAAACACGCCCCATCGTCGGAAAATACGCAAAGAATACGGATGCCTGAATCGCCGCTATGAAAAGGTCTTTGGTACTACCGGAAGTTGTCACTCTGCACATGCGCAGTGCGGTTTTTATGCCAATTTTACGCCTACGACCAGCATACAATCGCTTGCGAGCGTAGGTCTGGATCAGGCCCTATGTCTTTACTTGATATCCACCAGACTCCTCCGTTTGAGACGACAGCCCCAGGTCTCCATCTGAAAATAGGTCCCCCACACACACTGCACACATTCCTTGCTTGAAATTAGTTACTCCTGGGCTAAACCATGTTGATTGCAGGGGGAGTCAAGTTAATTGTATTCTTTGCATGCAGAGATATATCTTTGAATTGCTTACTGCACACAGATACTGACCAGCATTACTATCACACTGTTATTTAGACTTGGGATAAAATATGACTCCCCTGCAATCAGCATGGTTTAGCCCAGGAGTAACTAATTTCAAGCACTTACTTAAGTTTGCCCATAGTGTGGGCCCTTGATCATTTTCAGCCCCAACCCCAAATGGCCCTCAATCCGACACTGTTTATCAGTCTACCTTCTACTATGTCTTGACCATCTTCTACTGCAGTTTCACTCCAAGCATGCTCTAACAGCTTAGAAACAACTGATACCTGGCAAAGCAAGGGCTTGTAGTCTTTCATGACACCTTAAAAGCAGCAAAGTTGCCTCTGAAATAGCCGTCACAGTCTCTTTTCAGCGGTTTGAGATGAGAAAGCGTGGATACCGCGAGTGCTCTGGATTCAAATGTTCCAATGGATAAAGATACTATTTAAGTCAGCCTAACCATTTCCTTAATGCAGCTTAACTTTAATCATTCCCTAAACTTAACCTTCCTCTTACAGCATAATCTTAACCATCCCCTAACACTAACCTTCCCCTTTTTACAGGCTAACCTTAACTGTAATTAAACCCTAACCTTTCACTTCCTACAGCCTAACCTTACCCATCCCCAAACCTTAACCTTCCCCTTCCCACTGCCTATCCTTACCTGTCCCCAAGCTCTCACCTTCCCCTTCCTACAGCCTAACCTTACCCATCCCCAAGCCCTCACCTTCCCCTTCCTACAGCCTAACCTTACCCGTCCCCAAACCCTGACCTTCCCCTTCCTACAGCCTAACTTTAACCATCCCCAAACCCTCATCTTCCCCTTCCTAAAGCCTAACCTTGCCCATCCCCAAACCCTAACCTTCCCCTTCCCACTGCCTAACCTTATCCGGCCCCTAACCTTAACCTTCCCCTACCCACAGCCTAAACCTAACCTTCCCATTCCCCAGCCTAACCTTAAATCATCCCCTCTCCACAGTGTAAGACAATTCCGCACATCAGAACACTGTGCACGCACAGCATTACATGTGGAAAAGTTTAGGTAGGGTTATGGACACAGAAGTCACCTAAATTCAACACTTAAGAGGGGAGTGTCATAGGAGTGCACTAGCCTCTTGTGTGTGGACTCTGTGCAACTCTGTGCATTCGGAAATAGCACTTTAGTCTGGTACAAAGTTCTGTGTTGAAATGACAACACAGAACCTTGTGAAGTGTTTTGGATAAAGATGAAATGAGTGGATGATTGCAGTTTATTTTTACGTTTAACAAGCAGATTAATAGCCAATATCTTATTTTTTGGCCATCGGTATACTTTTATGGTTCCAGTTACCCAAAGTATGTGTCAAGATATAAAAAAAAGGATCACTTGTATTTTTTTAACAGACTCTTGTTATTGTAAACAACACCACCCGGTGTATATGTTTAGTTCTCTCTTCAGATCCAACGTCTAAATATTTAACATAGAATAGATTATATTATGTTCCCAGCCTTAAATGCAGAGGAAGAATGTGAACAAATTGGTGCCTTAAATCTCGGGGAAACAAAACTTTTCTTCCTCTCGAGTTTCATGTTTGAAATATAGTGATATTTATGAGGCTATTTAAATCTAAACATGATTCAAGGTGAATTCAAAGTAAAAACTCTATGTTATAATATTTGTATTCAAATTTATTATTTATTTTATTTATTCAATTTAATAAATTAATAAAATCTAATTTATATTATTAAGAAGTTTGGTCCGTATCCAAATCTCCACTACCGCTACAGACAGACCCAGAAATACATACGGGCAATGTAGGCCCCTTCCCTTGCTTTTAATGATATCTGCCTGTAGACTCCTATCTTAAGATTTCCGCACCTTCCCTGGAAAGTGTTTTCGCTCTGTGAAACATCCCGCCATACCATTGGCTTTGACCTTTTTATCTATTTCAACCCGTTCCCATTAACGATAAGCTGCAGTGGACTGAGGTTAGGGTTAGGGCTCAAAAGGGGAAGGTTAGGGTTAGGCTGCGGGGGAACAGAGGGCTAGGGGAGAGTTAAGGTTAGGGGGCCAGATTCACACATAAGTATACACACGAATGTATCCGCACCTAATTCCCTGCTCCTCTCCCCTGCCCTGCCCCGCCCCATTTTTTTATTGCCTAACGGTACTTACGAGTGCCATAGGACACCCTTACTTACCTGTGCGTATTGGAGGGAAAATACGCAAGTAGATTTCCCAGCCCTCCCTCCCAGCCTAATATACATCCCTCCCCCCCACCCACTTTATGGATCTAATCCCTGGAACGCCTCCTCTTACCTTAAAAACTACATGCAGTCTTTAAATACCGGACGGAACTACTATGCAAATTGCGTAGTCTATATGAATATGCATGGGCAGTGGCTCGTCCGGAATAATATGCACTTAAGAGGCAACAGTTCATCAGTGAATACAGTCCAGGGTTAGGAAAAAGCACTTACCTATCAGCGAAGAAATCTCCAGGAGTCACATCACCATCGCGTTTTAAAATGGAGACTGTCGATAATTACCGGCAGCCCCCATTTAACTGCTGTCCGATGGTCTGTGACTAAACAGACCAACGTTCCAGCTAAACACCCATCGTTTTTTTTTTATCCTGGAAAAGTGGCGCCCACTAGAGACCGTAATCCGCCCCTTGTAGGACGCCTGTAACGAGTCTGTAATACTGGCACACGTTAGTACAGGTAATACCGCTGATGACCTTAAACCGCCCTCATCTCGTTTCTAAAATAAATTTCTTTTACTCTAATGTTACTTTACTATAGATTTGTAATTGTATTATTGCCTTCAGAAAAACAAAAGCTTTAAATCGGTGTCTGCGTGTTTGGCAGAGTCGATGGGAAACAGATGAATTCTGTAGTCCTCTCACGTTTCTGATAATGCAAAACAGATGAAGAGATAACATTATTACAGATCTCCTATTGTCTGATGTGAGTTATAGCGTTTGCTCTACTGATAAAGGCAAATTAGTCAGTGGCACGGACTGTTGTAGTTTTGTATTTTTGGATATTAAAACAGCCAATGTACCTAATGTTAATTTTATGTTTTTTGCATTCGAATACAATCATTAATCACATTTTATTTATTCATCTGAGCAGATCCATAGTTCATATAATTGCAGAGGGAGTCACATTGGGGTAGATCCAGAACAACGTGTGTGCGTACGTATTTTAGCGGTGCGTATTTTCGTACACGTAAGGTCAATACACTCCCCACGGCACACCCCTTGCACGGACGTATTTTCACAAATTACGCGACCCAAACCTTACCTTAACTTTTCCTAACGTAACAGAATACGTCCGCTAACGGGCGTACAGACTACGCGAACGTACGCAGCTTAGCACGCCCATACTGTACACTTTAAATACCACCCCCCGCCTACTTCACGTAAAACACACGTATTGTTGACTAACGTAAATTTGGCACGCCCACACGTAAGTATTTACGTTAGCAATACGTGAAATCTACATACGTTTGAAAATACGCTACGTGAATGTGCGTATTTTCTGCGGTGCGCATGCGCAGTGCGTACAAATCTGCGAATTTACGTGTCCGCCACACGGAAATTTGCGGAAATGCGTAGTTCAGGATCTGCCCCATTAATGGTATTCTTTACATGCAGGGAGAATTATTTTGCTTATTGTATAGATACTGACCAGCTTTACTATCACACTGTTATTGAGACTTGGGATAGGAAACATCACCTCTCAACTCTAATACTGTTTGCAACAGATTAAATTTGCCTCCCCTGCAATTTATCATAGTTTTGCCCAGGTGTAACTTTCCACCTGTTTTCCTATTGTTTTAAACTTTGGATATGATTTGGGGTCAACACCATAGAAGCACAAAGACCATAGGGCTCTATTTACAAAACAGTGATGCCTTCGTTTCCATGAGATAAAGGTCTTTATCTAATAAAAACGAAGGCAACACCATGTACAATGCAATGATCATCATGGAATTAGCATTGCTGCCCTGATCGCCGGCCCATTCTAATAAATCTGGGCTGACTCTGATCACTGTATTTACAAAGTAAATCTAACGATGGCGATAGGGTAAGTATTCCTGCGGTCTTCCCATATGTGCCCCTTTTCCTGCCCTTAATAGCTGTTATTAGGGAGAGGTAAGGGGTGGTATGTATAGGGAGACCGCAGGAATACACAGAGTGTGTGTAATGATTAAAAAACATTTTTTACTTTTTTTTATAATTAAAAATACAATAAATAAATAAACAATGCTAAAGCTTTAAATAAAAAATTAAATAAAAAGTTAACACCTGTCCTGCGCTTCACGTCTTTCTGTCCCCGACGTTAAATCCCAAGCCATGCACACTGTAGTTAACTTTTAGAACTTGAAAATTTTCAAGAACCAAAAGTTAGCCACTGCGCATGCCCCGGGACTTCATCTACAAGCGTACCCGAACGTCTCCAGTGAAAGTCCCAAAGACCATTGTGGGACCTCCCCGGAGGGATAAGTATTTGTTAATACTACCCGCGGTCCTGCCAGGCTCACTGCGCTAATGACAGTAAATGGACCCGATAGGCTAAACTGAGAGTGGTAAATAATATTGTTAGATTCGGGTCTAGGTTGCACAAAATAGTGGTTGCTTAAATTAGTTGATAGAATAATCCAAACAGGTGCATGAAAGGCAGATGTATCCCACACAGAAACAAGAAAGTGCCCAACACACTTCTATTAACCAGTAGCTAACTTGACATTCTATCTGGACATAAAATGCTGAAATATTAGTTACACACATTGGAAAATATATGATAAGCCATCAGTCACTCTCAAGGCTATTCTGCTGAGGTGGTCCTAATTCTAAACAGTGAGAGTTCCTATATTGGGTCATATACCTCCTAACATTTTGGAGCTCAAAAGTGGGACACATAAGCTCTGCCCCGTCTCACCCAAGCTCCGTCTGGTACCGCCCAAGCTCTGCCCCCATTGTCATGCCACAAGGGGCAAAAATTAAAATAGTAATTTAAAAAAACATTTTAAAAAAAAAACCTGCCTCCAGTGTAGCCTACTTATCGGGACAAACTGGAAGGCAGTCGGGACAGCGATACAGTCACTTGAAATTGGGACTGTCCCAATGGAATCGGGACAGTTGGGAGGTATGGGGTCATATATCATGTGTTTTAAAATTGAGGGTTAACTCACCTTAGGAAGTCTTTCATTTGCTGCTTTAATTTAAATTTGATGAGGGCCACAGACCAGCTTAGCAAGTAAAGCAGTAAAGGCCTTGACAGGAACCAGCCACAGTGCCTGCCTGGCCTAACAAGACTCAAACTCCAAGCAAACACAGACATTATTCGACTGAATGCCCACCAGGCACCACTTTGGCATGGCCTAAACACTGCTAACTTGCTAAAACTTTCAGCCAATCAGGGACCACACAACCACATTGCCCCATTTGAGCAATCCAATACCATTGTTACAGTACTGGTATCCCATTATATGGGGTGCGGAGTCTACCTGGGGCTTGGTCTTCGCTAGAGCCACCTATGGTGGGGATAGTCTGGGCTGTAGGTAACCAGCAGGTTGTGGCCCCCGGTAGGCGATAACCAATAAAACAGTACTGTGTCCAGAGGAAAGGTACTGCAGAGTAGGCCGAGAACCAGGTACAGGAAGGGTACCAGTACAGGAGTGGAGAACAGACAACACGAAGGCTAGCACAGAAAAGACCAGTACAAGACTGGAGTGCACAGATATCGGGAAAGTGAGAGGTTAAACACTAAAGAGACCAGATATACTGACAAGGCTTTTAGCTGATAGTTACTTAAGAGGAGAGCCACATCCCCATTGGCTACTGAACGTACACAGTCAAATCTTTAGCTAGGGCATCCCAGCTGTTGAGGTAATCAGCTAGGATCGCTAGCAAGAAGGAATGCTGCTGTGGAATCAAGGAGCAGAGTATCCTGCAACAGTACAATGATAATATTACACACTGCTGCCATATTACAGTGTGTAACAACCATAGGGTAGGAGGTCAGGCAAAATCCAGATGAAAAAGAAGGACCACCTTCAGGGAGCTTCAGCTTTTATAGAGATATGTGAGGGAGATCCTGGCTCCTCTGCACCACCCCACAAAGAGCAGGTAAGCCACACCCACTCACAAATACACACCCAGGGAGTTTAATCTCCCTTGGGATAAGGTCAGTCCTTACTCCTTCTTTATGGTTAATGTAAACAAATGCATAAAAAAACCGCGGTAATCCACAGAGAGAAACAAAGAAGAAAGTGCCCCAGAACACTTCTATTAACCAGTAACTAACCTGCTATCCTATCTGTAAAATAAAGTGCAGAAACATTAGTTACACATATTTGCAAATATATGAGAAGTCACCAGCTGCAAAAAAAATTTCCTCCCTGGATCTGGTCTGGAGCCATTACCTAAGATTAGTCTATCCTGAGAGTTGTAAATATTGTTAGAGGCTGGTCTAACTCATGATCAGCAAAAACCAAGGAAACCCAAGACACTATGCATTGAATTATTTATTTTAATAAATGCACCCCATAAAACTCATCACACATGGGAGTGCATCTCCCTGCTTTCAACAAAACACATTTTACATTTGAGAACTTGGCAAGTTATAAGACGTGATCTTGTATCACCAGTATTCAAAACCTTATTTATACTGTGCTAAACATTCATTGTTCAGAGTATGATGAATTGTATCTGCCAGAGGATCTTCTCTACATCTTCTTGGATACAAACAAGGATCCTCGTAAAAAACATCTTATATCAATATATTCATCTATTAACTACAGGAGCCAAACGGATGGCCTGTGCTATGAGAAGTCTTGTTTTGAAGACTTAATAAGGATTGTCGAAAGTGTGGTGACTGGGATACATCCCTTTAAGGACGATTAACTTGTCTATGAACCCTGATCTCTTTAGTATTTTTTAGACTTAACCTGACATTCAAATAAGGGCAGTTGATAAGTGGAATAGTTGATAAGTCAAATAGCCTCCTACCTGAGGCTAACAAAGTATAACAATTCAGACATGCTTGGGATACTTATAAGGATAGCTAAAGGTCCGGATTCACAGTTACGTAGTTTTCGTCTTACTTTCCTTGTTTTAAGAATTGAGCTACTACACATGCGTGGTAGCTTATTTACGCTATCTACGTACCATTTCTGTACAGCAGCTCTGTCCTTACTAAATACTATAGGAAAATTAATAGTGTAATCTGCTAGCCCCGACAACTTCTAAGACATTTTCGGTTGCCTGTTGCACACGCAGTTGTGGTGGCAGCTCTATAGGACTGGAGCATTTAATTTTCCCTGGAGTCTGGCCTGAAAGCATTGCCTATGCTAAGCTGCATGCCAACACAGAGGTGGGAAAAAACTCCTCCGTGAGGAGTTTGCATACGTCAATCCCCCTTGGCGTTTTCTCAGACCACGGACTGTCTCCTTGTGGCTTATCTGTTGACTAGATAGGAGACTGTGATCATCGGTATCCTTCTGAACGCCTCAACCGCAACAAACTGGACACTTGTCGGGTTTGGGTGAGCCTGTGGTGGCCATTTTAAAACACAGGGGCAATTCTATAGAGAGAGACATAGGGCCATATTTACAAATCCGTTTTTGCTTGGAATTCCATGTGTATTTTTAGGATTGGATGAACTGCGCATGCGTAGTAACTTTATTTACACTGTTTACGTTGAATTTACGCATGGAAGTCCATTAGGCACATACTTGGGAATCGCACTTGGGAACATACATGCGGAGGGGCGTGGTTAAAATCCGTACGTTCAAAGTTACGTGAAAGTGGGTGGTGGGAGGCATATAAATGACCATTTGAGGGCGCGTTTAGTTAAATACGCACGCACGTAAGTATTATACGCATGGAAATGCACACGCACAGTTAGGGTTGCCCTATGGAGGCGGAACTCACCGACAACACGTCCGTGTGAGGGGAGTGTCATGGGTGTTGCCTTGCTATGTGCGTGCGTATATTTGCGTGCTTTCACATAATGTATCTGTGAAGACAGCCCATACTCTCCATATATTTTAACTTAAAACCTAATCACAGGTGCCTAACAGAAGTCTTTAACTAAAGATTCCCTGCCATTGGTGAAAGCTACAGTGGGATAGCGAATATTGCAACCAACATCTACTTGTGGCCTTACCCCTGTATGTGCTGTGGGGCTTTGCTGGGTGCTGCCTTTTTGGTTTACATGGAGAGGATCTCTTTGCAAATCAGAGGATCCTTCGTGATTTCATGATTATTGTTGATGCCCAGCTGCTATATTGGGAGTAAGCGCCAAATTTTGGAGTACAAACCATTATCAAGGAGAGAAGAGATCACCAGTGGAATTGATATTTACTCTGACGATATATTCTGCTTCCCTGCAATGCATGCACAAAATAAGAGGTTTGGCCTACTCTATCCCGCGAAGCTCAGAGTTGTTCATAATAGCCAACCCTACTTCTTAATGGATACGGTGGTTGCAAAACGATTTCTAAAATTGCAACCAGCTTCTCCTGCTAGACATGAACAGGATCAGAATCCCTAGCAAAGTAGCATCATAATATTATCTGTTTTGGTATTAATATTAGGGGATTCAAACAGTCTCAACTTATACTAATACTAGGGAACAGGGGTATATCTATGGGTCCAGCGCCCCTGGCAAAGTAAGGGACTGCCCCCCCCCATTTACTTCCATCATGTTCCTCCACCCCCACCCCCCC
>WWET01003425.1:24862-44595 GCA_011038615.1 Limnodynastes dumerilii
ACACCATAAAAAGGATTGTGAAGTTCTATTAAGGGGTCATTGGGTTTATGGCCCCATCGTCGAGATTCCCCAAACTTCTTTCACACGTTTTTCAGATATAAGGTGAGGAGTTTATTTATTTATTATTTCATAGATTTAGATTTTTTTTTTTATTATTTTTGATTATTGAGTGTCAAATTCTTAAACGTAGGTGTTACGCAGGGTAACCGGTCTGCCCCTAATTCCTTTCCCTATAAAACCAAGCGTCTAATTGCTGTGTTGCATTGCTTGGCTGCCTGTATATCACGTGACATAGCGGCTCCTCGATCCCTCTCCTCCTAAGTAGTTTCCATGTTATTGCTCTTAGGACCAGATTCACACTTAAGAAGCTGCTGATATTTGTGTGCGTCATTATAAGAACGGATAAACTGCGCATGCGTAATGCCCTTATTTACTCCATCTTCGCAGAATTTAGGAACGGTCATCCATTAAGAGCGATTCTCAACCCCGCTCTTCATGAGATAAGTGAGAAGGGGCGTGGTCAGGCCAAGTTATGAAAGATGTTAAGAAAAGTGGGTGGGGGAAGGCATTTAAATGCGGCAGACTAAGTATGTGTGTACTTTAGCAACTTAAGAACAAATATACGCACAGGAAGATAAGGCAGCCTATGGGCTTCTTAAGTCAGTTAAGAACATGAAAAACGCGGGGCGTGTCCAGGGCGTTGTCTTGCAATTTAGGTGCGAAGAATTGCGATCTTATCTTGGTTTTATCTCGGCCTTTAGGCTGAATGGGATTATTTCAGAGATCTAAGGATCTTCTAGTAATTGGAGATGTCTTTGATTCAGTCGGCTGCAGCTGTAATACATACACAGGTTATTAGGAGTCCTTCTGGTGTTTGTAGGCAGAAGAACTTGTAACTTTGAGCCTGTACAGATAATTTGCAGTGAATAAAGGACATCTTCAGGACAGGACTGGCCTTTTCCTAGCCGTGTAACCGGGGCTGACTGCTCCATCTCACATGCTCTTATCCCAACCTGACTGTGATTAATCTCCCTGGCAGACAGATCTCCTCCGCACCTCATAAGTCACAGCGCAGGGTCCCTGATGACATGATATAAGTGTATTTGTCTAATCAGACATCACAGTAATGGACGTCACCTCTGCTGCTAACCCTGTCTGGAGAAAATGCGAATGTCTGGGAGAAGAAACACATCATGAAATAGACTAATCGTCTCCCTGCACTTGTACAGTGTCTCTACTGGGATCTGCTGAACACAAATCATGGTGGACAACTCTTGCAAATGAATATCAGGGAGATCACCCACTTTTCAGGGAGTCAGGGAGATCACCAACTCTTCAGGGAGTCAGGGAGATCACCCGCTCTTTGTTGAGTCAGTGAGATCTCCCCCTCTTCAGGGAGTCAGGGAGATCACCCGCTCTTCAGGAAGTCAGGACATCACCCACTCTACAGGGAGACAAGGAGGTTACTCGCTCTTCAGGGAGTGAGGGAAATCACCCGCTCTTCAGGGAGAAAGGTAGATTACTTGCTCTTCAGGGAGTCAGGAGATCACCCGCTCTTTAGGGAGTCAGGGGGATTACCCGCTATTCAGGGAGTCAGGGAGATTATTCGTTCCTCAGGGAGTCAAGGAGATCACTTGCACTTCAGGGAGTCATGGAGGTTACTCGCTCTTCAGGGAGTCAGGAAGATCACTTACTCTTCAGGGAGTCAGGGAGATCACTCACTCTTCACTAAGTCAGGACATCACCCGCTCTACAGGGAGACAAGGAGGTTACTCGCTCTTCAGGGAGACAGGGAGATTACTTGCTCTTCAGGGAGTCAGGATGTGACTGGCTTAGGAGGTGACTTCCCGCTCTTCAGGGAGTAAGGGAGATCATCTGCTCTTCAGGGAGTCAGGGAAATCACCCGCTCTTCAGCGAGTCAGGGAAATTACCCGTGCTTCAGGGCATCAGGGAGATCACCCACTCTTCAGGGAGTCAGGGAAATCAATCACCCGCTCTTCAGGGAGTCAGGGAGATCACTCGCTCTTCAGGGAGTCAGGGAGATCACCCACTCTTCAGGGCATCAGGGAGATCACTAACTCTTCAGGGAGTCAGGGAGATCACCCGCTCTTCTGCTACTCACAATGGGCCGGATCCAGAACTGCGGCCGTCGGGTACGAGCAGCTGTAAGAGGGTGATTGCTGGCTGCTGCGCATGCGTGGTAACTATGTACGTATTCTATGTATTGTTTCAGTATGTAGATTGACATACATTTACATACATAGTTACCACGCATGCGCAGCAGCCAGCAATCACCATCTTACAGCTGCCCGTATCCGACGGCTGCAGTTCTGGATCTGGCCCATTGTATATATATACAGCACTCAGCAGGGGGAGAGGCTGCCACAAGTCCCCCACTCCCCCTACTGGCCCTGTAGCAGCCACACCCCTTGTACCCCCTGTAGTTACGCCCCTGTTTCATATATCCAACACTTAGTCCCTCCCCCAACGACATAGGGATGGTGTGTGCAAAACGGCCTTTTATATGTATAGTGTTTGTGTAGCATAGATCGTGTATGTAGAGTGTTTGTGTGCGGAGAAGCTGCTATAGGGATGGTGTGTGCAAAACGGCCTTTTATATGTATAGTGTTTGTGTAGCATAGATCGTGTATGTAGAGTGTTTGTGTGCGGAGAAGCTGCTATAGGGATGGTGTGTGCAAAACGGCCTTTTATATGTATAGTGTTTGTGTAGCATAGATCGTGTATGTAGAGTGTTTGTGTGCGGAGAAGCTGCTATAGGGATGGTGTGTGCAAAACGGCCTTTTATATGTATAGTGTTTGTGTAGCATAGATCGTGTATGTAGAGTGTTTGTGTGCGGAGAAGCTGCTATAGGGATGGTGTGTGCAAAACGGCCTTTTATATGTATAGTGTTTGTGTAGCATAGATCGTGTATGTAGAGTGTTTGTGTGCGGAGAAGCTGCTATAGGGATGGTGTGTGCAAAACGGCCTTTTATATGTATAGTGTTTGTGTAGCATAGATCGTGTATGTAGAGTGTTTGTGTGCGGAGAAGCTGCTATAGGGATGGTGTGTGCAAAACGGCCTTTTATATGTATAGTGTTTGTGTAGCATAGATCGTGTATGTAGAGTGTTTGTGTGCGGAGAAGCTGCTATAGGGATGGTGTGTGCAAAACGGCCTTTTATATGTATAGTGTTTGTGTAGCATAGATCGTGTATGTAGAGTGTTTGTGTGCGGAGAAGCTGCTATAGGGATGGTGTGTGCAAAACGGCCTTTTATATGTATAGTGTTTGTGTAGCATAGATCGTGTATGTAGAGTGTTTGTGTGCGGAGAAGCTGCTATAGGGATGGTGTGTGCAAAACGGCCTTTTATATGTATAGTGTTTGTGTAGCATAGATCGTGTATGTAGAGTGTTTGTGTGCGGAGAAGCTGCTATAGGGATGGTGTGTGCAAAACGGCCTTTTATATGTATAGTGTTTGTGTAGCATAGATCGTGTATGTAGAGTGTTTGTGTGCGGAGAAGCTGCTATAGGGATGGTGTGTGCAAAACGGCCTTTTATATGTATAGTGTTTGTGTAGCATAGATCGTGTATGTAGAGTGTTTGTGTGCGGAGAAGCTGCTATAGGGATGGTGTGTGCAAAACGGCCTTTTATATGTATAGTGTTTGTGTAGCATAGATCGTGTATGTAGAGTGTTTGTGTGCGGAGAAGCTGCTATAGGGATGGTGTGTGCAAAACGGCCTTTTATATGTATAGTGTTTGTGTAGCATAGATCGTGTATGTAGAGTGTTTGTGTGCGGAGAAGCTGCTATAGGGATGGTGTGTGCAAAACGGCCTTTTATATGTATAGTGTTTGTGTAGCATAGATCGTGTATGTAGAGTGTTTGTGTGCGGAGAAGCTGCTATAGGGATGGTGTGTGCAAAACGGCCTTTTATATGTATAGTGTTTGTGTAGCATAGATCGTGTATGTAGAGTGTTTGTGTGCGGAGAAGCTGCTATAGGGATGGTGTGTGCAAAACGGCCTTTTATATGTATAGTGTTTGTGTAGCATAGATCGTGTATGTAGAGTGTTTGTGTGCGGAGAAGCTGCTATAGGGATGGTGTGTGCAAAACGGCCTTTTATATGTATAGTGTTTGTGTAGCATAGATCGTGTATGTAGAGTGTTTGTGTGCGGAGAAGCTGCTATAGGGATGGTGTGTGCAAAACGGCCTTTTATATGTATAGTGTTTGTGTAGCATAGATCGTGTATGTAGAGTGTTTGTGTGCGGAGAAGCTGCTATAGGGATGGTGTGTGCAAAACGGCCTTTTATATGTATAGTGTTTGTGTAGCATAGATCGTGTATGTAGAGTGTTTGTGTGCGGAGAAGCTGCTATAGGGATGGTGTGTGCAAAACGGCCTTTTATATGTATAGTGTTTGTGTAGCATAGATCGTGTATGTAGAGTGTTTGTGTGCGGAGAAGCTGCTATAGGGATGGTGTGTGCAAAACGGCCTTTTATATGTATAGTGTTTGTGTAGCATAGATCGTGTATGTAGAGTGTTTGTGTGCGGAGAAGCTGCTATAGGGATGGTGTGTGCAAAACGGCCTTTTATATGTATAGTGTTTGTGTAGCATAGATCGTGTATGTAGAGTGTTTGTGTGCGGAGAAGCTGCTATAGGGATGGTGTGTGCAAAACGGCCTTTTATATGTATAGTGTTTGTGTAGCATAGATCGTGTATGTAGAGTGTTTGTGTGCGGAGAAGCTGCTATAGGGATGGTGTGTGCAAAACGGCCTTTTATATGTATAGTGTTTGTGTAGCATAGATCGTGTATGTAGAGTGTTTGTGTGCGGAGAAGCTGCTATAGGGATGGTGTGTGCAAAACGGCCTTTTATATGTATAGTGTTTGTGTAGCATAGATCGTGTATGTAGAGTGTTTGTGTGCGGAGAAGCTGCTATAGGGATGGTGTGTGCAAAACGGCCTTTTATATGTATAGTGTTTGTGTAGCATAGATCGTGTATGTAGAGTGTTTGTGTGCGGAGAAGCTGCTATAGGGATGGTGTGTGCAAAACGGCCTTTTATATGTATAGTGTTTGTGTAGCATAGATCGTGTATGTAGAGTGTTTGTGTGCGGAGAAGCTGCTATAGGGATGGTGTGTGCAAAACGGCCTTTTATATGTATAGTGTTTGTGTAGCATAGATCGTGTATGTAGAGTGTTTGTGTGCGGAGAAGCTGCTATAGGGATGGTGTGTGCAAAACGGCCTTTTATATGTATAGTGTTTGTGTAGCATAGATCGTGTATGTAGAGTGTTTGTGTGCGGAGAAGCTGCTATAGGGATGGTGTGTGCAAAACGGCCTTTTATATGTATAGTGTTTGTGTAGCATAGATCGTGTATGTAGAGTGTTTGTGTGCGGAGAAGCTGCTATAGGGATGGTGTGTGCAAAACGGCCTTTTATATGTATAGTGTTTGTGTAGCATAGATCGTGTATGTAGAGTGTTTGTGTGCGGAGAAGCTGCTATAGGGATGGTGTGTGCAAAACGGCCTTTTATATGTATAGTGTTTGTGTAGCATAGATCGTGTATGTAGAGTGTTTGTGTGCGGAGAAGCTGCTATAGGGATGGTGTGTGCAAAACGGCCTTTTATATGTATAGTGTTTGTGTAGCATAGATCGTGTATGTAGAGTGTTTGTGTGCGGAGAAGCTGCTATAGGGATGGTGTGTGCAAAACGGCCTTTTATATGTATAGTGTTTGTGTAGCATAGATCGTGTATGTAGAGTGTTTGTGTGCGGAGAAGCTGCTATAGGGATGGTGTGTGCAAAACGGCCTTTTATATGTATAGTGTTTGTGTAGCATAGATCGTGTATGTAGAGTGTTTGTGTGCGGAGAAGCTGCTATAGGGATGGTGTGTGCAAAACGGCCTTTTATATGTATAGTGTTTGTGTAGCATAGATCGTGTATGTAGAGTGTTTGTGTGCGGAGAAGCTGCTATAGGGATGGTGTGTGCAAAACGGCCTTTTATATGTATAGTGTTTGTGTAGCATAGATCGTGTATGTAGAGTGTTTGTGTGCGGAGAAGCTGCTATAGGGATGGTGTGTGCAAAACGGCCTTTTATATGTATAGTGTTTGTGTAGCATAGATCGTGTATGTAGAGTGTTTGTGTGCGGAGAAGCTGCTATAGGGATGGTGTGTGCAAAACGGCCTTTTATATGTATAGTGTTTGTGTAGCATAGATCGTGTATGTAGAGTGTTTGTGTGCGGAGAAGCTGCTATAGGGATGGTGTGTGCAAAACGGCCTTTTATATGTATAGTGTTTGTGTAGCATAGATCGTGTATGTAGAGTGTTTGTGTGCGGAGAAGCTGCTATAGGGATGGTGTGTGCAAAACGGCCTTTTATATGTATAGTGTTTGTGTAGCATAGATCGTGTATGTAGAGTGTTTGTGTGCGGAGAAGCTGCTATAGGGATGGTGTGTGCAAAACGGCCTTTTATATGTATAGTGTTTGTGTAGCATAGATCGTGTATGTAGAGTGTTTGTGTGCGGAGAAGCTGCTATAGGGATGGTGTGTGCAAAACGGCCTTTTATATGTATAGTGTTTGTGTAGCATAGATCGTGTATGTAGAGTGTTTGTGTGCGGAGAAGCTGCTATAGGGATGGTGTGTGCAAAACGGCCTTTTATATGTATAGTGTTTGTGTAGCATAGATCGTGTATGTAGAGTGTTTGTGTGCGGAGAAGCTGCTATAGGGATGGTGTGTGCAAAACGGCCTTTTATATGTATAGTGTTTGTGTAGCATAGATCGTGTATGTAGAGTGTTTGTGTGCGGAGAAGCTGCTATAGGGATGGTGTGTGCAAAACGGCCTTTTATATGTATAGTGTTTGTGTAGCATAGATCGTGTATGTAGAGTGTTTGTGTGCGGAGAAGCTGCTATAGGGATGGTGTGTGCAAAACGGCCTTTTATATGTATAGTGTTTGTGTAGCATAGATCGTGTATGTAGAGTGTTTGTGTGCGGAGAAGCTGCTATAGGGATGGTGTGTGCAAAACGGCCTTTTATATGTATAGTGTTTGTGTAGCATAGATCGTGTATGTAGAGTGTTTGTGTGCGGAGAAGCTGCTATAGGGATGGTGTGTGCAAAACGGCCTTTTATATGTATAGTGTTTGTGTAGCATAGATCGTGTATGTAGAGTGTTTGTGTGCGGAGAAGCTGCTATAGGGATGGTGTGTGCAAAACGGCCTTTTATATGTATAGTGTTTGTGTAGCATAGATCGTGTATGTAGAGTGTTTGTGTGCGGAGAAGCTGCTATAGGGATGGTGTGTGCAAAACGGCCTTTTATATGTATAGTGTTTGTGTAGCATAGATCGTGTATGTAGAGTGTTTGTGTGCGGAGAAGCTGCTATAGGGATGGTGTGTGCAAAACGGCCTTTTATATGTATAGTGTTTGTGTAGCATAGATCGTGTATGTAGAGTGTTTGTGTGCGGAGAAGCTGCTATAGGGATGGTGTGTGCAAAACGGCCTTTTATATGTATAGTGTTTGTGTAGCATAGATCGTGTATGTAGAGTGTTTGTGTGCGGAGAAGCTGCTATAGGGATGGTGTGTGCAAAACGGCCTTTTATATGTATAGTGTTTGTGTAGCATAGATCGTGTATGTAGAGTGTTTGTGTGCGGAGAAGCTGCTATAGGGATGGTGTGTGCAAAACGGCCTTTTATATGTATAGTGTTTGTGTAGCATAGATCGTGTATGTAGAGTGTTTGTGTGCGGAGAAGCTGCTATAGGGATGGTGTGTGCAAAACGGCCTTTTATATGTATAGTGTTTGTGTAGCATAGATCGTGTATGTAGAGTGTTTGTGTGCGGAGAAGCTGCTATAGGGATGGTGTGTGCAAAACGGCCTTTTATATGTATAGTGTTTGTGTAGCATAGATCGTGTATGTAGAGTGTTTGTGTGCGGAGAAGCTGCTATAGGGATGGTGTGTGCAAAACGGCCTTTTATATGTATAGTGTTTGTGTAGCATAGATCGTGTATGTAGAGTGTTTGTGTGCGGAGAAGCTGCTATAGGGATGGTGTGTGCAAAACGGCCTTTTATATGTATAGTGTTTGTGTAGCATAGATCGTGTATGTAGAGTGTTTGTGTGCGGAGAAGCTGCTATAGGGATGGTGTGTGCAAAACGGCCTTTTATATGTATAGTGTTTGTGTAGCATAGATCGTGTATGTAGAGTGTTTGTGTGCGGAGAAGCTGCTATAGGGATGGTGTGTGCAAAACGGCCTTTTATATGTATAGTGTTTGTGTAGCATAGATCGTGTATGTAGAGTGTTTGTGTGCGGAGAAGCTGCTATAGGGATGGTGTGTGCAAAACGGCCTTTTATATGTATAGTGTTTGTGTAGCATAGATCGTGTATGTAGAGTGTTTGTGTGCGGAGAAGCTGCTATAGGGATGGTGTGTGCAAAACGGCCTTTTATATGTATAGTGTTTGTGTAGCATAGATCGTGTATGTAGAGTGTTTGTGTGCGGAGAAGCTGCTATAGGGATGGTGTGTGCAAAACGGCCTTTTATATGTATAGTGTTTGTGTAGCATAGATCGTGTATGTAGAGTGTTTGTGTGCGGAGAAGCTGCTATAGGGATGGTGTGTGCAAAACGGCCTTTTATATGTATAGTGTTTGTGTAGCATAGATCGTGTATGTAGAGTGTTTGTGTGCGGAGAAGCTGCTATAGGGATGGTGTGTGCAAAACGGCCTTTTATATGTATAGTGTTTGTGTAGCATAGATCGTGTATGTAGAGTGTTTGTGTGCGGAGAAGCTGCTATAGGGATGGTGTGTGCAAAACGGCCTTTTATATGTATAGTGTTTGTGTAGCATAGATCGTGTATGTAGAGTGTTTGTGTGCGGAGAAGCTGCTATAGGGATGGTGTGTGCAAAACGGCCTTTTATATGTATAGTGTTTGTGTAGCATAGATCGTGTATGTAGAGTGTTTGTGTGCGGAGAAGCTGCTATAGGGATGGTGTGTGCAAAACGGCCTTTTATATGTATAGTGTTTGTGTAGCATAGATCGTGTATGTAGAGTGTTTGTGTGCGGAGAAGCTGCTATAGGGATGGTGTGTGCAAAACGGCCTTTTATATGTATAGTGTTTGTGTAGCATAGATCGTGTATGTAGAGTGTTTGTGTGCGGAGAAGCTGCTATAGGGATGGTGTGTGCAAAACGGCCTTTTATATGTATAGTGTTTGTGTAGCATAGATCGTGTATGTAGAGTGTTTGTGTGCGGAGAAGCTGCTATAGGGATGGTGTGTGCAAAACGGCCTTTTATATGTATAGTGTTTGTGTAGCATAGATCGTGTATGTAGAGTGTTTGTGTGCGGAGAAGCTGCTATAGGGATGGTGTGTGCAAAACGGCCTTTTATATGTATAGTGTTTGTGTAGCATAGATCGTGTATGTAGAGTGTTTGTGTGCGGAGAAGCTGCTATAGGGATGGTGTGTGCAAAACGGCCTTTTATATGTATAGTGTTTGTGTAGCATAGATCGTGTATGTAGAGTGTTTGTGTGCGGAGAAGCTGCTATAGGGATGGTGTGTGCAAAACGGCCTTTTATATGTATAGTGTTTGTGTAGCATAGATCGTGTATGTAGAGTGTTTGTGTGCGGAGAAGCTGCTATAGGGATGGTGTGTGCAAAACGGCCTTTTATATGTATAGTGTTTGTGTAGCATAGATCGTGTATGTAGAGTGTTTGTGTGCGGAGAAGCTGCTATAGGGATGGTGTGTGCAAAACGGCCTTTTATATGTATAGTGTTTGTGTAGCATAGATCGTGTATGTAGAGTGTTTGTGTGCGGAGAAGCTGCTATAGGGATGGTGTGTGCAAAACGGCCTTTTATATGTATAGTGTTTGTGTAGCATAGATCGTGTATGTAGAGTGTTTGTGTGCGGAGAAGCTGCTATAGGGATGGTGTGTGCAAAACGGCCTTTTATATGTATAGTGTTTGTGTAGCATAGATCGTGTATGTAGAGTGTTTGTGTGCGGAGAAGCTGCTATAGGGATGGTGTGTGCAAAACGGCCTTTTATATGTATAGTGTTTGTGTAGCATAGATCGTGTATGTAGAGTGTTTGTGTGCGGAGAAGCTGCTATAGGGATGGTGTGTGCAAAACGGCCTTTTATATGTATAGTGTTTGTGTAGCATAGATCGTGTATGTAGAGTGTTTGTGTGCGGAGAAGCTGCTATAGGGATGGTGTGTGCAAAACGGCCTTTTATATGTATAGTGTTTGTGTAGCATAGATCGTGTATGTAGAGTGTTTGTGTGCGGAGAAGCTGCTATAGGGATGGTGTGTGCAAAACGGCCTTTTATATGTATAGTGTTTGTGTAGCATAGATCGTGTATGTAGAGTGTTTGTGTGCGGAGAAGCTGCTATAGGGATGGTGTGTGCAAAACGGCCTTTTATATGTATAGTGTTTGTGTAGCATAGATCGTGTATGTAGAGTGTTTGTGTGCGGAGAAGCTGCTATAGGGATGGTGTGTGCAAAACGGCCTTTTATATGTATAGTGTTTGTGTAGCATAGATCGTGTATGTAGAGTGTTTGTGTGCGGAGAAGCTGCTATAGGGATGGTGTGTGCAAAACGGCCTTTTATATGTATAGTGTTTGTGTAGCATAGATCGTGTATGTAGAGTGTTTGTGTGCGGAGAAGCTGCTATAGGGATGGTGTGTGCAAAACGGCCTTTTATATGTATAGTGTTTGTGTAGCATAGATCGTGTATGTAGAGTGTTTGTGTGCGGAGAAGCTGCTATAGGGATGGTGTGTGCAAAACGGCCTTTTATATGTATAGTGTTTGTGTAGCATAGATCGTGTATGTAGAGTGTTTGTGTGCGGAGAAGCTGCTATAGGGATGGTGTGTGCAAAACGGCCTTTTATATGTATAGTGTTTGTGTAGCATAGATCGTGTATGTAGAGTGTTTGTGTGCGGAGAAGCTGCTATAGGGATGGTGTGTGCAAAACGGCCTTTTATATGTATAGTGTTTGTGTAGCATAGATCGTGTATGTAGAGTGTTTGTGTGCGGAGAAGCTGCTATAGGGATGGTGTGTGCAAAACGGCCTTTTATATGTATAGTGTTTGTGTAGCATAGATCGTGTATGTAGAGTGTTTGTGTGCGGAGAAGCTGCTATAGGGATGGTGTGTGCAAAACGGCCTTTTATATGTATAGTGTTTGTGTAGCATAGATCGTGTATGTAGAGTGTTTGTGTGCGGAGAAGCTGCTATAGGGATGGTGTGTGCAAAACGGCCTTTTATATGTATAGTGTTTGTGTAGCATAGATCGTGTATGTAGAGTGTTTGTGTGCGGAGAAGCTGCTATAGGGATGGTGTGTGCAAAACGGCCTTTTATATGTATAGTGTTTGTGTAGCATAGATCGTGTATGTAGAGTGTTTGTGTGCGGAGAAGCTGCTATAGGGATGGTGTGTGCAAAACGGCCTTTTATATGTATAGTGTTTGTGTAGCATAGATCGTGTATGTAGAGTGTTTGTGTGCGGAGAAGCTGCTATAGGGATGGTGTGTGCAAAACGGCCTTTTATATGTATAGTGTTTGTGTAGCATAGATCGTGTATGTAGAGTGTTTGTGTGCGGAGAAGCTGCTATAGGGATGGTGTGTGCAAAACGGCCTTTTATATGTATAGTGTTTGTGTAGCATAGATCGTGTATGTAGAGTGTTTGTGTGCGGAGAAGCTGCTATAGGGATGGTGTGTGCAAAACGGCCTTTTATATGTATAGTGTTTGTGTAGCATAGATCGTGTATGTAGAGTGTTTGTGTGCGGAGAAGCTGCTATAGGGATGGTGTGTGCAAAACGGCCTTTTATATGTATAGTGTTTGTGTAGCATAGATCGTGTATGTAGAGTGTTTGTGTGCGGAGAAGCTGCTATAGGGATGGTGTGTGCAAAACGGCCTTTTATATGTATAGTGTTTGTGTAGCATAGATCGTGTATGTAGAGTGTTTGTGTGCGGAGAAGCTGCTATAGGGATGGTGTGTGCAAAACGGCCTTTTATATGTATAGTGTTTGTGTAGCATAGATCGTGTATGTAGAGTGTTTGTGTGCGGAGAAGCTGCTATAGGGATGGTGTGTGCAAAACGGCCTTTTATATGTATAGTGTTTGTGTAGCATAGATCGTGTATGTAGAGTGTTTGTGTGCGGAGAAGCTGCTATAGGGATGGTGTGTGCAAAACGGCCTTTTATATGTATAGTGTTTGTGTAGCATAGATCGTGTATGTAGAGTGTTTGTGTGCGGAGAAGCTGCTATAGGGATGGTGTGTGCAAAACGGCCTTTTATATGTATAGTGTTTGTGTAGCATAGATCGTGTATGTAGAGTGTTTGTGTGCGGAGAAGCTGCTATAGGGATGGTGTGTGCAAAACGGCCTTTTATATGTATAGTGTTTGTGTAGCATAGATCGTGTATGTAGAGTGTTTGTGTGCGGAGAAGCTGCTATAGGGATGGTGTGTGCAAAACGGCCTTTTATATGTATAGTGTTTGTGTAGCATAGATCGTGTATGTAGAGTGTTTGTGTGCGGAGAAGCTGCTATAGGGATGGTGTGTGCAAAACGGCCTTTTATATGTATAGTGTTTGTGTAGCATAGATCGTGTATGTAGAGTGTTTGTGTGCGGAGAAGCTGCTATAGGGATGGTGTGTGCAAAACGGCCTTTTATATGTATAGTGTTTGTGTAGCATAGATCGTGTATGTAGAGTGTTTGTGTGCGGAGAAGCTGCTATAGGGATGGTGTGTGCAAAACGGCCTTTTATATGTATAGTGTTTGTGTAGCATAGATCGTGTATGTAGAGTGTTTGTGTGCGGAGAAGCTGCTATAGGGATGGTGTGTGCAAAACGGCCTTTTATATGTATAGTGTTTGTGTAGCATAGATCGTGTATGTAGAGTGTTTGTGTGCGGAGAAGCTGCTATAGGGATGGTGTGTGCAAAACGGCCTTTTATATGTATAGTGTTTGTGTAGCATAGATCGTGTATGTAGAGTGTTTGTGTGCGGAGAAGCTGCTATAGGGATGGTGTGTGCAAAACGGCCTTTTATATGTATAGTGTTTGTGTAGCATAGATCGTGTATGTAGAGTGTTTGTGTGCGGAGAAGCTGCTATAGGGATGGTGTGTGCAAAACGGCCTTTTATATGTATAGTGTTTGTGTAGCATAGATCGTGTATGTAGAGTGTTTGTGTGCGGAGAAGCTGCTATAGGGATGGTGTGTGCAAAACGGCCTTTTATATGTATAGTGTTTGTGTAGCATAGATCGTGTATGTAGAGTGTTTGTGTGCGGAGAAGCTGCTATAGGGATGGTGTGTGCAAAACGGCCTTTTATATGTATAGTGTTTGTGTAGCATGGATTGTGTATGTAGAATGTGTGTGTGCGTGTGCGGAGAAGCTGCTATAGGGATGGTGTGTGCAAAACGGCCTTTTATATGTATAGTGTTTGTGTAGCATGGATTGTGTATGTAGAATGTGTGTGTGCGTGTGCGGAGAAGCTGCTATAGGGATGGTGTGTGCAAAACGGCCTTTTATATGTATAGTGTTTATGTAGCATGGATCGTGTATGTAGAGTGAGTGTGTGTGCGGAGAAGCTGCTATAGGGATGGTGTGTGCAAAATGGCCTTTTATATGTATAGTGTTTGTGTTGCATGGATTGTGTATGCAGTGTGTGTGTGTGGGGAGAAGCTGCTATAGGGATGGTGTGTGCAAAACGGCCTTTTATATGTATAGTGTTTATGTAGCATGGATCGTGTATGTAGAGTGATTGTGTGCGGAGAAACTGCTATAGGGATGGTGTGTGCAAACAAGCCTTTTATGTGTATAGTGATTGTGTAGCATGGATCGTGTATGTAGATTGTGTGTGCGGAGAAAATTCTACAGGGATGGTGTGTGAAAAACTGCTTTTTATATGTATAGTGTTTGTGTAGCATGGATCATGTATGTAGAGTGTGTGTACGGAGAAAATTCTATAGGGATGGTGTGTGCAAAACGGCCTTTTATATGTATAGTGTTTGTGTAGCATAGATTGTGTATGTAGAGTGGGTGTGGGGTGGGGAGAAGCTGCTATAGGGATGGTGTGTGCAAAACGGCCTTTTATATGTATAGTGTTTGTGTAGCATGGATTGCGTATGTAGAGTGTGTGAGTATGGGGATAAGTTTCTATGTGAAAAATGGGCTCTTATATGTAAAGTGTCTGTGTAGAATGGATCTTATATGTATAGTGAGTGTGTGTGGGGAGAATTTTTATAGGGATAATGTGTGCAAAACGGGATTTTTATGTATAGTGTTTGTGTAAAATGGATAATATATGTATAGTTTGTGTGTGGGAAGAAGTGTTTATAGTGGTAGTGTGTGCAAAATGGGCAAGTCATCTATAGTTATTTACTGATGATCTGGTCCAATATTACACTAGACATATTGATGAGATGAATGTGAAAGCTATGCAGATAGAATTTATGGGAGTGATTGCGAAAAGATCGCAAATATACGCAACTAAGTTCAGATCTTAGCTGTTTACAGCCCACTGTTTAAATAGTCACCCCCCTTGCAAACAGCGGCAGATCTTAAAGTTAGACCACCATTGAGCAACCCTAACTCTGCGCTGTCATTTGAGATCTTAAGGGAAGTAGTTGCGGTTATTTGAGATCCTAAGTGTCTGCCCGTACCCACTTTCGTCCATCTCCATGCCTCCCCCCGCCCATTTCCATGCAAATCCTTCAGACCTTAAACTTCCGCAGCACTTAAGATCATAAGTGCTTGCGATCGATTCACAGGTCCGTGCTTAGCGAATTTAAGATCCTAACCTCTACGTAGACGGCGTTGCACTATTACTACGCATGCGCATTGATGAAAATTTTCTAAGATCCTAAATATACGCACCTAAGTAGCGATAAAATCGCATCTCTGAATCAGGCCCTATATTATTTGAACCTATAAACCATGGTTTAACAATGAAATAAATTACTTACCTGTCCCTAAGAGGATCTGACACTCATATTTACCTGCCAACCTTCCAGCTGACTGATTGCTGTAGTCTTCTGTCTACTAATCAGCCTTTCATCTGTGGTGATGTCACAATTGACTCTTGAGCTCAGCCAGAGGGGGTGTGGCTTGTGCTCAGCCAGAGGGGGCGTGGCTTCTGCTCAGCTAGAGAAAGCATAGCTTCTGTTTCGCCAGTGGGTATTTTTCCCTAATATCATTGCTTACAGAACTGTCAAGAAGTTTAAATGATCAATGTTTATTGATAATGAACGTGAACTAAAAATAACTAAGGTCCAAATCTAAATGATTTTTATTCACTTTAAGTTTCTTAATAAAATTGTTGTATAAAAGATTTATTTCTAGAACTAGCCAGGTTCTAGAAATAAAGGTTCTGTGCAGAAGTCACTGTCAGTATTTGAGCATTTATGGCCAGCCAGCCTCCTACCATTAAAACAGCAGCTGCTCTATGTGGAGGAGAGACAGGGCCCGCCTACTTATACTATGTGATCACAGCCTCATGAGGTATGAAAGGAACAGGAAGACAAGTCACTGGACAGGTGAGTGATTGATTAAGGAGTTAATTAACATTTTTCTGAATTAGGAGCATTAAGTTAGTGTGAACTCAGGAGGGGGTTTACTTAGCCCAATTTAGTATAAATAGGGAAGTGAAGGTAAAATAGAGTTTACTGTAAGAAAAGGGGAGTTAATATCAGGGCCGGACTGGCTGATGGGCCAGACGTGCTGCTGGATAAAAGGGCCAGTTCTTTGCTGCAGAGAGTAGCTGTTGGAGGCAGCTGAGATTGTCACTGATACATGCAGTGTCATTAGCATACTACATCTCATCAGGGCCAAGTGAAATTCTGGGCCTGGGTAGAGCAACTTCTTGGGCCCCCCCAAAGTTGATTACTATTTGTGCCACCATTGCGCCATCAAAGGATGTGTGTTCAAACCGTTGAGGGACTGGCTTTGCGGGTGTGTGCCTAGCAGGTTTAAAGCTCTAGCCCACCACTCTCCAAAAAAAAAAACCTGCGCAAACCATGGGCAAAAATGTGCAGCACCCGCTCACCAAAGCATATCATATCTCAGCATTCAGGTTAGTGTGACAGTGATCTAAAACCAGAATTTATAGTGGAAAGTATGTAGAAAGGATGATTTAGACAATTAAACAGACAAATATAAATCAAAACAACAACTTTATTTGATAAATTTTTGATGAAAAGAACAAATAAATAAAAATAAATTCCATACATTTTGTATCAGAAAAATATAGGAACTCAACTTTTACATGTTATAATTTTAAACAATATATAACTCTAGTACAGACATTTCTAAACATGTGTAATTGCCATTACCTCCAGTTACACATTAAGGTTATATAGTATTGTTCAAAGACTCTATTTTTCTTATTTTACCAAGGTAAAACAATATACAATGTAAATTTTGTATACATTTGTCAGATAAAGCACCCTAAAATCTATTAGAAGGTAGGTAACGGTTAGGAAAATATACAAAATATTTTTTTCCCACTATATACTGATCATACAGAGTACAATTATTAAGTAACTGACCTAGAGGTGAAAATTATTTGCCTGTCAGTAAACATAGTCTATTTATACATTATATTTGTACATTATATCTGTATTTTACACATTATACCTTCCTCTGCACTAGTAAAATAATGTTTTGTGTCTAGTTTGTAAACATGAAATGTAAACATCAAAAAACTTAACATAACTAAAGATGTTTTGTTCATAACACAATTACATTTGGCATGACCGATAACAATACCAAACTATAGCAAGGATGAACAAGACTGCATAAGTAAGTCATTAGAAAAATTAAAATACCTTACATATTCTATTATATATTATTATATTCTATATATATTCTATAATATATTATTATATTATGTAGTGAAAAACCACATATCCCTATGGGCTGCTCAACTAAGGTGTGTATTTCACAACAAGATACACACCTATAATAATACCTGAATAGTACCTACATCCGTTACAGCAAAGCTTTACGAACTTGCAAATAAGTCGATAATACATGAAAAATCGCAATTTCTTGCCACGTTAGATTCTTCTGAAAGTAAACCTAAATCATTTAAACGATTTTGTGTCATTGTTGATCTCAAAACATCTTTTATTCTTGAGAGACAACTAAAAGAGCGTTCTGCTTAAGCCTCTGTTACTGGTATGGTGCAGAACAAGCTTAAGGCAATAACAATGTTCGGAAATAGGGTTTCAAGCTTCAGCTGCTTTAGTTTGTTTAGAGTTGGATAGGTGGAAGAGAATGATCTCCTATATTTGAAGTATATATTGATTTAAGATGTATTAGCTCATCACAAATAGCTTGGCTAATATCATCTTCATACCTTTTTTGAAGCTGGTTTTCTTTTTCTTGAATTTCTTCATCCTCTACCTCAGGGAAGAGCCATAAAACTCTGAATAACGAATTTATGGAGTTTGCTGCATCAAATCGCGTTGTCATTTTTCTAGTAATGGTGTCCAAAGCAACGTGAAAAACCTTGCACTTGAACATCTCTTCTGGTGTTGAGGTAGAAAAAGCTTCTTCAGTTGAGGATTCATCAAAAAATCTGTTTCTTTTTCTTTGACGTATATCCTGAAAATAACTAAACTCGGTTATTATATTTAAATTTTCCGCAACCAGTCTTGATTCATTTAAGACAGCTTGCCAATTATTTCTGATTACATTTTATTCATCTACAAGACTGGAAAGATTTTCAACAACTTTATCAATTGTGGTCTTTCGAGCTTGCAAAACTGTGCTTCTGTAATTTATAGCCGTAAGGACTTTCAGCCATCAAAACACAATCAAATGACTTCAAGTAATTGCTTACAGAATGTAGCTCATGTTTAACTTCTGACGGTAAGTTTAGTTCCAACACTGACTCAATTGCCTTTTGGATCCCAGGAATTCTTTCAGCAAAGGCTTTGACACTCTCTACCCTTGCAGACCAACATGTATTTGACATGGAGTGAAGCGAAGCACTGATATTTTTTTTAAATTTCCCACCTCTGAGGACTGCCACTAAATATATTATACAATTTTTGTACATTGGTGAAAAACGTCACCACTTCAGGGCAACACTCTGCTGCATGAACACCACACAGGTTCAAACTGTGACAAGCACAAGGAGAAAAAACAGCAAGTGGATTTACTTGTAAGATTCGAGCTTGGACACTCTTGTATGCTCCACTCATGTTCGAACCATTGTCATAGCCTTGTCCACGACAATTACTTAGTGGAATGTTACGTTTCTGAAGTGTTTGTAATATCAAATCTGCAATGGCTTCCCCTGATTTACTATTGAGGTTGACAAATTCCAAAAAACGTTCTAAAACTTCATATTCATTGTTTACAGCCTTTACATAACGTAAAATAAATGTAGCTTGTTCCGAGTGTGCTGAGTCTGGTGTTGCATCTAAAATGATAGAAAAATACTTCGCATTTTCTCTTTCCTTTAAAATGTAGTTTAACACGTTTGGCAAAACATGATATAAATTCATTTTGGATTTCGGCTGACAAGTAATGTACTTTTAATTGTTTTTTCTCCATTTGCGTCTGTTTGACTTTTTTCAAATGCTCTTTTAGCAAAGGGTCATAGTGGTTTACAACTTCTAACATTCCTAAAAAATTGCCATTGTTTGGTTCTCCAATTAGATTGCTATCTCCTTTAAAAGCCAGTCCACGTTCAGCAAGATACAGAACTACATTCAGAAATCTTCGTAATAAGGATTTCCAAACTTCGCTTTCAGTTTGGATTTGTTGCCATAACAAACTATCAATTGTAATCTTTTTTCAAGATTTATTTCCAAATTACGCCACTCTATATAACATGACTTGTGATTAATGCTGTGTTCGTGGTCAGGTATTTTCTGTAAAAAAAACTGTAAAGTTTTTTATAACTTTTGGATAATCCCCAACCGATTTCAGTTGTCAAAACTGAATGGTGTACTTCTGGGAGTTTGCAGAATAAAAAACAGGGAAAGCAGAACAAAGCCTGCTTAGTCTTACTCCAAATTAACCAATCACAGGGAACTGTTTCATTGTTCTTTAAGTGACTATTCAATATATAGGTTGGAAACTGATTGCCATCTTTATCAGATGGAAAAATAGTTGGATATGGTTCTGGTCCGTGTCGAATGGCATCTTCTATTTGAGTCACTGAAAAGACTGGTTGAAGTAGGCCTATATCAAAATTCAATAGTTTCTTGTTGCTATTTAATTCAATATCAGGTGCCACAGTTGAGTAAGACGTGGAACAAACCTCTGTAACATTTGCTTTACATGCTGAGCTTAAGGGTGCAGAACTCGACTGTTTTTCTGATATTAATGTAGTGTCTGTGACAGATGTACAAGGTTTCATTGTACTTGAACCGCTACCATCATCAGCATTATATTCAACAACAATAACATTTAGATTTTCATTAACTTTATCAGTGTCAGTTCCACTTTGTATTCTTGATCGATCCCCATCCTTCTGACCTTTATGCACAGATGATATGGTAAATCCTACACTTTCAAGAGTCCTTCTGCCTTCAGTTGTCCTTTTCTCTCTTTCTTTTTTTTCAGACTTATGTTTGTATAAATCCATTGCAAAAATTCCCCTAAAATGATTATAGAAATATATATGTATATTAGGGGTATGTAGGAGGGATTACTTCTTAGTTCTTATCTTAGCTGTAATGGCATAACTCGGGGAGTGCAGACCCACGACGTG
>WWET01003425.1:45496-62310 GCA_011038615.1 Limnodynastes dumerilii
TACCACATACTGCGACAGGACACAGACATCCAGCCAGTACTGACAGCTATACTACATACTGTGACAGGACACAGACATCCAGCCAGTACTGACACCTATACCACATACTGCGATAGGACACAGACATCCAGCCAGTACTGACAGCTATACTACATACTGTGACAGGACACAGACATCCAGCCAGTACTGACACCTATACCACATACTGCGATAGGACACAGACATCCAGCCAGTACTGACAGCTATACTACATACTGTGACAGGACACAGACATCCAGCCAGTACTGACACCTATACCACATACTGCGATAGGACACAGACATCCAGCCAGTACTGACAGCTATACTACATACTGTGACAGAACACAGACGTCCAACCAGTACTGACAGCTATATCACATACTGTGACAGAACACAGACATCTAGCCAGTACTGACACCTATACTATACACTGTCACAGGACAGACATCCAGTCAGTACTGACAGCTATACTACATACTGTGACAGAACACAGACGTCCAACCAGTACTGACAGCTATATCACATACTGTGACAGAACACAGACATCTAGCCAGTACTGACACCTATACTATACACTGTCACAGGACAGACATCCAGTCAGTACTGACAGCTATACTACATACTGCGACAGGACACAAAGAAAACTGTTAACTCTCTTAATCCTGGAGACTATTATGTACAACACCAGAACAGAAAATAGAAGCATTAGAGAAATTAAACATCCAAATATAAATAAAGAGCAGAAGAATTTGGGGATAATAAAATTAAACAGGAAATTTTCTCATTGACTATTTGAATGGATATTGGTGTTTTATGTGAATGATTTTACCAATGTTGGCAACACACTTTTTTATTTGCACTGAGTGCTAGATGACTTTATTGGCTTTAAGTTGCATAATCTTTTAAATTAGTGCACTGCACTATCCTTTGAATGCTGCTTGAGACACTAGTAAAAGGAAACAAAAATTTACCTAACTGATTATATACAAGATTATTGTTGAGTCTTTGCTTGAATGATCTCTAATGCACTCTATATGAACTAAGAAGATTCTCTATGGCCTTGTATAGAAGGAGGTCCATGAGAAGGGGGGTGGACACCATAAGTTACCGCTCCGGGTGATGCCAACCCTAGTGATGCCACTGGATATGTGCATCATCAGAACTTGGATGCTGCTCTGTCTGTGACTTACTGAATGCAATACGATGCTACAAAATACCATGTAAAGATAGTAATGGGTGTGTTTAGATCTCTAAGTGTACTTCTAAGCAAAGCAAATACCTCATCCTTTAAAATGAATAAAACATCTTACCTTTATGGAGCTCAAGATTTGTCTCTGAGAATAAGCTGCTTCAGGTATCATCAGTTTTCCCTCCAGTCCCTATACTGTGCAATTCCCTTCGTTGTTGTGGTGAATCAGTATTATGCCTGATTAAAAGAAATAGGATTACACACATACATACAAAACACAAACAGACACAGTTGGGCCTTCTTTGTCTTTGGACGTCAGACCCTTTAAACAACATGGGGCAGATTGATTAAGCTGCGGGTTTGGAAAAGTGGAGATGTTGCTCATAGCAACCAATCAGATTCTAGCTGACATTTTCTAGTATGTAACAGGAAAGTGAGAGCTAGAATCTGAATGATTGCTATGGGTAACATCTATACTTTTCCAAACCCACAGCTTTGTAAATATGGCCCTGGGTCTGATCCAGAGTTAGAAGTAACTGCACAAAAAGGTGAAAATCTGAACCTTTACAAACCATGCATTAATATTAAGTATGCCAATTGATTAATTAAATATTTTTACATGCATGGAAAATACTGTATGATTCTGATAATTGCTCAGAAATGCATTTGCAAATAAATATCTGGGAGATTGTGATAATAGCACCATTAAGGTGTGGCTGAAAAGGGGTGTGTCCTGTATTATAAAAGAGGACTGTTCTTTGAATAGCTCCACCCATGGGTATGTAAAGCAGTGACAAGAAATTATTCGTCAAAAATAGTGGCATCAGTATTTATTGATTGTTACATCGTCAATGAATAAATCCTTTCAGTATTATTGTGAAGACAGTATTTAGGAGATCCGCTGACGTCTTGAAAAGTTACAAGTAGTTGAAACTGCAGCTCAGAGAGAGCATACCCTCTAACTGTACCTATTTAGTAGGTACAATACCGTTTTTTAATGGTCTGTACCGGCTGTACTGGCACAGCAGTTCCCTCCACCCTATACTGACTTTCCAGTCCTGCAGCATCTGATCACTATAGCAGAGATGTTGGGACAGACTCCTACACCTCTGTTAAAGTGACAAGATCCTCACCTGTGAGTTCTTTACTCCTATGATAAGGTATAAAATTATATTTTTTCACATGCAAATGAGAGCAGATAGAAGAAACGCCCTCTTCATGAGACAAGCCACGCCCCCTTCATAGACATGCCCTCCGGGTGTACTGATTTTGCATTATTCCATTGTTGGAGTGTATGGGAGAGATCCCACTTTTCAGGGACAGTTGGCAACTATTAACTACAATCACAGGGAATTTTTAAAGTGAATGTTGAAGAATGACAATGCACTTGAACTGTGTCATTATCATTATAAAACCTTCTTCATCTTGTAAATAGGTCGAAATATAATGCAGGCATAAGCAATCTTTGTCACTGCAGTTGCAGAAAATACCATACAACACAGTCATAACAGTTAACTAGCAATGCGTCATAAGACTTGTTCTGGAGTGACTCATATTGCCTATGCCTGAAATAATGGGCGATGGAATTTGGGTTAAAATAGGGGTTCTCTACCCCTGGTACGTATACCACGGGTGGTACGTGTAACCCTTGTTAGATGGTAAACTGGCATGGCCCCATCAAATATTGCATTCATTGACTTTGACTGCCAGGTTTAGGCAGTTTTCATACACATCAATAGCAGTTCTGCAGACAGCTGTTATCCAATGAAACAATGTGAGAGCAAAAACCTACTGTTACAAGTGTGTCACCTGACCTACGCTGCCTACATGCTGATCACCTGCTCCCCACTGACAACGTGCTCCCACATCCCTCTTTTGATGAAACAGCAATCTAAATGAGATAAGCGGTTTGTTTTCTATTTTAGTTTTGTTAATGTATTTGGTAACATGGGGAGGGACTTAGTTTTACTTATAGGCAACACCATTGGCACTTTAAGTTTGTACTTCCAAGCTGCTGACATGGATTAAGGGTACAGTTTGTTGGAGAAGCAGAAAATGTAAGGCTCAACATAAATTTAAATCACACACGATAACAGCGTTTAGACACCTTTTGATATAAGGGGACTTAGCTCATAAGGCCTCTTTTTAAATCCTCTCGTTTAAGATCACTTATCAGCATATACTATAGCATCGTCTGGTCTCTTTCAAAATACTAAGACCTGCTAATTTGCCATGGAGTTCTTATACATTTTCCTACAAGGACATCTGGTTATCAATTATCATTTTGGGACTCTGCAATTTGTATAAATTTGAAAAAATCTTTTAAATGTTGTTCATGGTCATATCTTGACTTGATTTATTGAAGTTTATAATTTGTTAATTGTCTCTATTAAGGTGGGATTACTGCTCACAAATTTTCCTCAACTTTAATAGGTGTTAAAAGCTATACATTTTTTTTATATTTTAATGTGATTAAATAAATGTTATTTTATTTGTAAAAAAAAAAAAACCTTCTGATTTCTGTGTGGACTGGGTAGACAGTATATGGGATAAATAATGTGCTTGTAGTGCAAATTTGCTTGGTAAATGTTGCAGATAAGCTCTGTCTTTATTTTTCATTTAATCTTTTTAGGCACAGTGGTACTTGACTAGATATTTTAGCGAGTAACTGGTACTCACCAAAATAAAGGTTGCGAAACACTGGGTTCCACTCAAGCGTTTACTGAAATGTACTCAGACTTACAGTAGGTCATGTGGATGTGATTAGAATGCCTGTAAAATTCTGATAGTTTTTGTTATCACAAAAAAAATTAAGTTTACTTTTGCCAAACCCTTAAATAAACACTGAAAAGCAGTAAAAGGTAACCCGCTGGCATACTTTATGTGATAAATGGACTGTGCTTCCTATAAGTAAACAATACTGCTGATATAATTCGAGTCTGTATGATATTTACTATAGTATGTAATGCCGGCTATATTTTTCAGAATATAGAGAAAGTAGAAATATTTATTAAAACAAACAACCCTCTCCCCTATCTACATAGTTTGACCAATGCATAAATGTTAGCAGCACAATCCTTGGCCACCTGTTTTCTCTGCCCTTGGGAATTTCATTCCCCTTCTGCAGAGTGCAGAGGTATTCATATTAAAATGAAACCTGAGCCTCACCACATTCTACATAATACAACTGAATTTGCCCACTGACATTACTGAGTAATGCCCTAAATGCAATAATTATTATTACCATCTCAGGGACGGTGTAGGGGCAGCTCACCGGAGCTGAAAAAAAAGTTGTTTTTTTTTTAAAAAAAAAGGCCTGTTTAGTTAAAAATGAACCCCTTCCCCCGCCGCTGCAACCTATGTTAAAAGAAAAAAAATTAAGTCCCGGCCGACAGGGCATACTGCCGCTAGTAGAACTAAAGGCACAAGCATGCGCATGAATGACAAGGCATGCTTGCGCTTGTAGAACTAATATCGCCAGCATGCCCTGCCCCAAATCCCTACAAAACGGTCATTAGAGCCGGGATGTCCTGCTTTTGCAGAACATAGTTTGCGTCGGGTTTGTTTTTTTGCCAAGACAACCCTCACGGATTAAAAGCTTACAAGACTGGACCTCCATCAGACCAGGTAAGTATGTTTTTTTTTTTTTTATGGGCATCTATTTGGGGCATTTTTTGGGGGATTTCAGTTTTAGAGGGACACGTTATTTCATTAGCTATAAAGGGACACCTGTGGCATTTTATTTTCTTAGTAAAGGGGTACTTGTGGCATTTTTATTTTTTTATAAAAGGGGCACTTATGGCATTTTTATTTATTTTTTAAAGGGGCACTTGTGGCATATGTTTTTATTTTTAAAGGGGCACTTGTGGCATATTTTTTTATTTAGAGAGGGGCACTTCTTTTTTATGGGCATCTATTTGGGGCATTTTTGGAGGGATTTCAGTTTTAGAGGGACACGTTATTTAGTTAGCTATAAAGGGGCACTTGTGGCATTTTATTTTCTTAGTAAAGGGGCACTTATGGCAATTTTTATTAGTTTTTTAAAGGGGCACTTGTGGCATATGTTTTCATTTTTAAAGGGGCACTTGTGGCATATTTTATTGTATTTATTTATTTACTTATTGAAATCATGTCACAATGGACATATAGAAGAAAATATACAGGCAGGAAGATTCATAGCATAAAGTGCAGATAAAGACCATATCCAAACTAAACATAGTTTACATAGCTAACCAAATTTTCCATAGCGTATTTGCGGACCTCAGCCCAAAATAGCTTAATTATGGGGCAATCCCAGAAACTGTGATAGAGGTCTGCTTCAGCAGCAAGACAACTTTGGCAGCAGTGGGAAGGCGAAGTGCCAATCTGAAATCTCTTAAGCGGGGAAAGGTATGCATAGTGATATGTATTATAGAACAGTTCAGTGTAGGTACTAGCTGTGAGCATTTTGCAAGAGATCTTTAAATGCGAAGGGAACACTTCTTTCCATTTCATGAAACCAGAAGATATGCAATCATAGACAATGATATTTCTCAGAAAATTATAATGAATTGACAAAGCCCTTCGCTTTGGGATTGCCAGCAGTATGGTACGGTCTAATGGATTATACCAGTCAAGATTTTTAAAGCTCTTAGTAACCCCTGTCACATAATGACATGCCTGTACATATGCTAATGTAAGGTCTTATCATCTCAAATTTCTCTGCCGCTTCTGCAAAACTTAATACACGCTTATTGTTAACATCTATCAATTGTCCAATGGAGTTCACCCCGCTCACCCTCCACATATTGAATGGGTAGGATGCATGTGCATCCAAAATTAATTGTTTTTTGTGTATGTAGCCCTTGATTGTGCCTGATGATATGCAAGATCTTTTTAGTTGACCACAGGAGAGGGTTCTCCTTTATGTCCAGGGTGACCTCGTGCATGTCCATATGTAAGAATGATCTCAAGCTACCTCCCAACAAAAAGCCACTATAGATGTATTATCATAATTTTCCTGTTCAAAAAGCCAGTCTCTAATGTAGCAAAGGTGAGCAGCGTGGCTATATAAATTGAGATCTGGGAAATTGAAGCCACCATTAAATTTAGGTTGCTGTAATTTTTTAAGACTGATTCTCTTTTTCCACTCCATATGAAAAAGCGAAAAAGATGATTCAGAAATTTTTCATTTTTTTGCTTGAGTTGTATAGGTAATGCCTGCAAGAGATACAAAAGCCTCGGCAATGTAACCATCTTAATTAAGACGGCCTGTATATGATAATGTAAGACGTTCCCACCCCTTTAATTCCTCCTCTGTCTTTTTCGGTGCCAGTGTAATATTTACATCGTGTACTTTAGGTACCTTGTAAAAAGTGAATCTTCCCTGGAATTGGCGCCGATAGTGTGATGGTACAAATGCAGCAAAAAATAGAAGATTAATATACATATCAAATATGAACCAGTGGAAAATACAAAGGTCCGATGGACTAACAGTCCAGCAAGTTTACCAATAAATGGTAAGCATATAGTAAAAGCTCACAGTTAGTAGGTTCTCCTGAGCCAATCTCCGATATGGGTTGTTTATCCAATGAGAGGAGGATACAGTAGGATGAAGTCTCCGTTCTGGTGTGTTCGCGTCCTATACTCTGCACAGCCCTGCACGTGTTGCAAGAGATGGCGCGTGCAGTCTGTTTTGATCTCCAGCAGCGACGCGTGCAGGAGGAAGTTTCAAAGCAAACTTCAAAGCGAGCTCCTGTCAGCGGTGTTTAACGCTCTCCCTAGGATGAGCTGACTCTCAACCTACCAACCTTCCAGCTAACTGTTTGCTGTAGTCTTCTGTCTACTAATCAGGCTGATTAGTAGACAGAAGACTACAACAAACAATTAGCTGGAAGGTTGGTAGGTTGAGAGTCAGATCATCCTAGGGAGAGCGTTAAACACCGCTGACAGAAGCTCGCTTTGAAGTTTGCTTTGAAACTTCCTCCTGCACGCGTCGCTGCTGGAGATCAAAACAGACTGTAGGCGCCATCTCTTGCAACACGTGCAGGGCTGTGCAGAGTATAGGACGCGAACACACCAGAACGGAGACTTCATCCTACTGTATCCTTCTCTCACTGGATAAACAACCCATATCGGAGATTGGCTCAAGAGGACCTACTAACTGTGAGCATTTACTATATGCTTACCATTTATTGGTAAACTTGCTAGACTGTTAGTCCATTGGACCTTTGTATTTTCCACTGGTTCATATTTGATATCTATATTACTCTTCTATTTTTTGCTGCATTTGTACCATCACACTATTGGCGCCAATTCCAGGGAAGATTCACTTTTTACATTGTATCTCTGTTAAAGTTGTTTGTTTTGCAACTTTGTTCTTCCTTGGTTTAGGCTGCAGAAGTGGCCATTTAAACATTGTAGCGCACTGAACTACACTGCCCTTTTCCCTTTCCTTCCACTTTAGGTACCTGTATTCCTAGATAAATGAAATGATGTGGTTTCCATTGAAATGGGAGGTGAAGTCCCCACTGAGGAGTGACTATGTGTGCTTGTAAAAACAACGCCACTGATTTTTCCACATTAACCCGGAAGCCAGAAATATCCCCAAAGGAATGCAACTTATCAAATATAAAATCCAGAGATTCCCTGGGGTTAGCCATGTACAACAGGACATCATCCGCAAAAGCAGTCGCTTTGCCAGTCCTCCAGAATTCTCAGTAATGGGAAAATGATAACGGGGACATGGGGCATCCTTGCCATGTGCCTCTGTACATTGTTATAGGTTTGCTATAAAGACCATTAATAAAAAGAGAAGTGTGGGGGTCGTTATAAAATGTTTTGATTAATGCAATGAATTTTACTCCAAATGCACGAGTCTCCAAAAACTATGAAGAGGTGTGGCCAAAGCACGGTGTCAGATGCCCTACTAGTATCAAGACTCAACAGAAAATTTTGTGATGAGGGATGGTTATGTGCCTGGACTACTGCTGCAATAGCCGTTCTTATACCTTTAACAGATTGGCGTCCAGAAACAAATCCTAACTGGTGTGTTGTAAGCAGGAAGGGAAGGATGGCTTGTAAGCGATTAGCCATTATCTTTGCCAAAATCTTAATATCAGTATTAAGCAAAGATATCGACCTGTACGAGGACAGTAGCTGTGGGTCTCTGACTGGCTTGGGTATAAGTATTGTGTTTGCTGCATTGAAGTGTCTGTCACTCTCCCCCTTTTGAAGGCACTCATTTGGCATATTTTTTTTATTTAGAGAAGGGTACTTGTGGAATGATTTTTTTTAATTTTCATTTTATTTTTGAGGGGCACATGGAGGTTTTCAGATTTTTTTGGGGAGAGGGCACTGTAGGTTTTTTGTAATATAAATAGCCATGTGTAGGGATATGGGGCAGGGCATGCTGGCGATAGTAGTTCTACAAGCGCAAGCATGCCTTGACATCCATGGGCATGCTTGTGCCTGTAGTTCTACTAGCGGCAGTATTCCGTCGGCTGGGACTTTATTTATTTAATTTTTTAACAGAGGTTAAAAGAGGCTCTATATATATATATATATATATATATATATATATATATATCTACACCCAAAATGGAGGTTGCTCAAATCAAATTATAAGTTAATATAAAGCAGGTGCTGCAAGATATGGTGAATTTACACAGAGATACAAGAAAGGCATTGTTGCAACTAACCAGCAACAAACCATAACATTCTGGACCGGATTCTCACTTCCGAAATTTTCTTCATACGAGCGTATTTATAAGTGCCAAGCTACTACGCATGCGTAGTAACTCTTATGCGCTATCTACATAACCATTATGTTAGATAGATTGCATACATGTGGTCTTTAAAGACCGCATTTACGCAATTTACGTAACGCAATGGTTACATAGATAGCGTAAAAGAGTTACTACGCATGAGTAGTAGCTCGGCACTTATAACTACGCTCGTATGAAGAAAATTTCGGAAGTGAGAATCCGGTCCAGACTCAGGAGGCTCCGGCCGGATTGTATTTTGATAATACATCCACCAGCTGAATTGCGATTGTATTATTGTTATCATTTTCAGCAAAAATAAACTTTCTATTGGGAATGGGTACCTATTTTGACCTGCTCCCATAAAAAAATGGCTGCAGCAGCTGTGACGCACTGAGGTTAGGGTTAGGCCTCAAGAATGGAGGGTTAGGGTTAGGGCTTAAACAAGGGAAAGGTTAGAGTTAGTGTTCAAGAAGGGGAAGGTTAAGGTTAGGACTGAGGTGGATGGTTAGGGTTAAGATTCGGGAAACAGAGAGTTAGTGTTGGGGGGGGTTAAGATTAGGATTAGGATAAAGGGCTTTCCTGTCGATGGGAAATACTTTGTGATTCCAGGAGTCGCAAAGAGTCTCGTTCTCGAGAATGGATACTGTTGGTAATTGCTGGAAGTTGCCATTCAACTGCCACAAGATTATACCGGTAAACCACACCACTGTGTTGCTATGGCAACACATACACAGTGCTCGGACCGCTGCGTCCAGGCACTGTGTATGTATTGCTATAGCAACACATATACAGTGCCCGGATGCAGTGGTCCGGGCACTGTGTATGTGACAATACAGTGCCCGGGAATAATACTATTCCCGGACATTGTATTGTCTCCGGGAGAAAAGGGTCCTCTGCCAGGAGTCCGGGAGATCTCCCTGGATTCCGGGAGTCTCCCGGACGTTTCGGGAGAGTCAGCAACTATGATTGTCACTGTATTGTCACATAAACAGTGCCCGGACCGCTGCATCCGGGCACTGTGTATGTGTTGCTAAGGCAAAATATTAAATATTAATCTTTTTTATACATTTATTATTTTAGTATCATACCCACCAGTGACATCATAATTTATGCACTGCACGAGCCTGGGGGGCAGGAGATTTGAATGTGGAGTCTTGTCTGTTATATAGAGAGTAATGTATTTAGTGCCTGTGTCCCATGCACTCAGCAGCTACAATCATTGCATGCAATATGTCTAACTCTCTGATGCCCTGATGTAAGCAGGATGTTGAAGATTGCTCTGTGCATGGAGCACTTGTCTGAAAGGCTTTGGGGAGTGATTGAGCTGCTATTGTTCTGCTTAGTGGAAAGACTATTTATGTATGTGTGCTTCTTTCCCTCTTGCCCTGATCTAGCTCTCTGATTTCCTGTTGTACAGGTCAGGTCTCTTTGGCAGCCTGGCGTTGTAGTGCCAGAAAGTAGAAGTAAGTAAAACAGCCCCAGAGACTTGTCTGCAGGTGGCACTTCTGAGGTGACAAACCTGCAGACAGATCTGTAGTGCCGAAGCCCAGTTCTTCTCTTTGACAGTGTGATTGTATTTTTCAGTTACACTGTCATTGAAAGAAACGGAGATCCGACACTCCATATCTGCTTGCATGACTGCAAGCAGACATTTCTTACAGATGAGAGCAGAAGACGGCTGTCTATAGTGCAGAAGTGTCGAGCAGTGATGTCACTGCCGTGCTCTGTACATGTGAAGACAGACAGAGGTGTAAAAAGAATAGGTGTAAAGACAGAAAGAGGTGTAAAGAATATAGTTGTGAAGTCAGGCAGAGGTGTAAAAATAATAGGCGTTTAGTCAGGCAGAGGCGTAAAGAGTATGGGTGTGAAGTCAGGCAGAGGTGTAAAGAGAATAGGTGTGAAGTCAGACAGAGGTGTAAAGAGAATAGGTGTGAAGTCAGGCAGAGGTGAAAAGAGAATAGGTGTGAAGTCGGGCAGAGGTGTAAAGAGAATAGGTGTGAAGTCAGGCAGAGGAATGTATAAGTTGGCAAAACTCCGAGCGAATCTGTATATATTACAAACTTGACTGTGCAACGTTATTGATATTTTCACTAAATATGTAATTCCTATCTTTACTTGCAACCCCTCAGTGGGTTATATCAGTGGTGGGGACTGAGTAACAACTAACCAATTTTAGTGTGCTGCACTATATATACAGAGACTATCACAATTTTATCAAGCATAATTAAAGCACTATGTGTCATTAGTATGACCGGCCAGCATACAGAATATCGTATAGTGGGTTTGTTAGTAATTTTATGATTTCATGACTGTATTTCTATTTCTGAATATTAAATTGTTTTGATTTGGTTTATCTTACTGTTTAAAAAGCCATATTAGCGTTTAGCGTTTACTGTTTAGGGTGTCTGTTAAACATAACTATTTTAGCTATATAAAAAGCCATGAAATTCCATAAACAAAAAACCTTCCGGTTTAACATGTCTGATTAAGGTTTTCTACTCTAACAAATTTTTTTTAGACCTTTGAAACTTTACCGCTTAAGCTCCAAAAAGCAATGAAATTACGACATTAAGGCTGGAGCCTTAATGGACATGTTCCTTAAGCTATACAGACATGGTATACCATCACATCCTGTCGTTTGCTGCAGATTCAGCACTATCATGGAGTGAGATTGCTGTCACTCACATGGTGGAGCTGCTAATTTACAAATGTGTGGACTAATTTTATGCAACTGAAGGTTTGAGCAGCTTTGTAGCATAAAAGAAAGTACCCACAACAGGAATTGGGATCATTAGATAATTATATTATTTAAATTTTTGATTTTTTTTGTTTTAGAAAAAATTAGCTCAATTTCAGAATGTTTTATTTCACAGACAAAGATTTATGTCAATTGTTATATAAGCAAGTATGTACAACTAGTTCAGTTGAGTAATCAGATAATTACACATAGACATATTGTAGATGATTTAACTGATCAGAGAAAAATTAGATATACTGGTGAATAGTAAAGGTTTTCTTAGGTCTGGTTGCAAAAGCAACTAAGATGTGTAGCTTTACATTTACAGACATTGGCCCAGATCCAGAACTACGCTTCTGTGCGAATTTACGCCTGACGGACACGTAAAATCACGATTTTGTATGTACTGCACATGCAATTACATAACGTAACTCTGAGCGTATGAGCCATTCACGTATTATCTGCGTAAATTCGTACGTGGAACGTGCCAATTTTACGTGAGCCAAAAGTACGTTTAATTTACGCAATGTAGGCAGGGGTTTTCATTTAAAGTGTACAGTATAGGCGTGCTTAGCTGCGTGAATCCGTGTTGACCATTTGAACGTGTGCAGACGATAGCAGTTACGCAGCCAAAAGTTAAGGTAGGGTTTGAAAAGCGGAAGTCGGTCAAAGTACGTACATTCAAGGGGTGTGCCTAGGGGAGTGTATAGAAGGTACGCACGTGTAAATACGCTACGCTAGTAAACGGATTGCAAGCACAGTTCTGGATCTACCCCATTGTTATATATGTTGAAAAAGGTTGTGTCGGCGCTCCAGCGCAACCACAAAAAGTTGTATAAATTGGGATTACAGGAAGTGTTATTACCCTTTTGCTGCAGCTTTTGAATTGATAAGCGTTACAAAGAGATTTGGTTGTACCTGACCACCTGTTCTTTCACTTCTCTGGCTATTTTCTGTCGTTTCTCTTTTCTCTGTGCCTCTAATTTTCTGTCTCTCTCTCTCTTCTTTCTGTACTGGTATCGCTGTGCTTTCCTTTCTGTGCGGTCTTGTGACTGTCCCCTCCGTGCCCCCTATGTCTGTGTCCTCCATTTTCTGTGCCGTCTCCTCTGTGCCTCTAATTACTGTTTTCTCCAATCCTACTGTCCCGTCCCTTTGTGTCTCCCCTGCTTGCTGCTAGCCACCTCCTCCTTATAGCAATGGCACGGCCTGTGAGGGCAAAGTCGGTCCCGCACCATTTTATGGATGTAGCTTTATCCCCTGAGCGGCGCAGAACCTTCTGGATGGCGTGGCCAGACTGCCGGGGATCAGTCAGCTGACCCGGCAGTTGGCGGTAGTATTCAGCAGGCGGCAGTGCGAGGGCAGCCTCAGAAGGCGCGCGGTCACCGTCAGACACGAGGGAGAGTCCTCGGCGGTTGCTATAGTAATAGCAGGAGCAATGGGAGCGGCCTCATGAGAAGCAGGCCGCGGCTACAGCCACTGCTTCCACCATGTTCATAATCAGGCTGGGGGGCAGCAAGCACTGCAGGGTGCACAAACCAGGCTGGGAGGGCACAGGGAGCTGTGCCCTCTGGAAGAAGCGCTGCGGGGGAGCAAATGAGGGTGGAGGAGCATAGAGGGGCAGCAGACAGCAGGATAGAAGGGAGCATGTTAGCCCCATGTCCTCTCAGGGTTATATCCCTGATACCCCACCCAGGGTCCATTCCCCACCGCTGTTTGATGAGGGTAGCATTTCCCTGGGTAGTTCAATGACCCCCACTAGTGCATCTGATTCTGATAGCTTGCTACATGAGCCTCAGACCATCACCAGTCCACTGCCCAGAAAATCTAAAGCGAAAAAAGGCACTCTAAACATCCTGGCACGCCTCAGGTGCAATGTGCTCTCACATCGGCAGCGTTACCAGGTATGGGCTGGCCAGAGTTGATTTCAGGTTTACAAGCCAGGAGCGCAGCCCCTGTATCATATCAATTTGCCTTGGTCCCGGTGTCTATACCAAGTAATCCTAATACTAACCCACAGCATGGTGGTGAGAGCAGACAGCAGCAAAGTCGCAAGAATAAGGCGCCATCGTAATTAAGCAGCGTTGGGGCAATTTCTTCTGGTGGTAGAAATGCGGTATCCCAGACTGTATTCTAAAATGGAGGGGTATTCGAAATAGGGACAAAGGGCCTGATCCAGACCTATGTTGGTGTGCGTAGCGTATTATTGCCGAACGTACCACCGATGCACTGCAATAGGCGCTCCCCTTGCTCGTACCTAGTTTAGCTTCCATACAGTCGGCAAACCCTACCCTAAGTTTTGTGTTCGTTCCCGCGGCCGTCCGTCCGTACGTTCATTGCGTATTAACGACGCTTAGCACGCCCATACTGTACAATTTAAATGGCTCCCTTCGCTTATATTCCTTAACTCCAGCGTCCATACGAACTTCGTACTATAAACACGCCCCTTCGTCTGTAAAAACGCAAAGTATATGGACGCCCGAATCGCCGCTACGAAAAACAGTGTGTTACTACCGGAAGTTGTCACTAGGCGCATGCGCAGTGCGATTTTACGCTTACGATCAGCGTTAGCTTGCAACCGTGCGTTTTTCTGGATCAGGCCCAAAGTAACTTTCGTATGTCCCTATTTCGGAAATCCTTCCTTCTATGCGAGGACTGCAACCGGAATTGGCCATAGCCAAAACGGGACTTAAATTTTTTATTTTTTTTTAAAAGCAGTCGGAGCAGTAATAGCTCTTACCGCAGATTACCCTGTGTGACTTTTTTGTTAATAATAAAAAAAAAATGAACCCCCCCGCGCCGCTACAACATAAATAAATAATTCCAGCCCGACAGGACACGCTGATGCCTTGCTATCCAGGGCCTGCAGCACCATGGTAATGTCCCCATAGTAGGACCGGCCAGTGTAACGTAGTAAAAATATTTATACCCTCAGCCATGTAAATCACATTTATTTATGTAAAAATATATTTTTTTTTACAGTGTACTGTTTTTTGTTTTTATTAACTAATTAACTTTTTTATTTTCAGCTTCAGTGAGCTGCTCCCTACGCTTACACCATCCCTGGGATAGTGTAAGCATACGGCTTGTTAAGCAGCCATCGGACAGTCATGCACGCTATATTTAAATGAGAAAAACATCCTTTTTCTCATTTAAATATCTTGGAACATCCAATTATACAGGCGCAGGGCAGTCAGATGCACAGGCAGACGAATGGGTACACTTGCGCCCATCTTTCTGTCTGTGCTCCCGATCTGAGCATGCTGAAAAAATGAAGGAAGTGCAGCTCTGAATCAGGGCCTAAGTTTGGTGTGGCTGCAAGTGTATGTACAACTTACACAGCCTCATCAGCTGCTAAGTGATGCAGTTGCTTCCCTTGCTGAATGTTTGTTTCAGTGGCCATGTCATTACATATGTGACTGTGCCACTTAGCAAACGATGCAGTCGTTCAAGTAGTCTGAACCACAGAAGGTGGGCCTGTGTGCCTTGAATGCCAGGGCTGATTTTTAGTCCCAGTCCAGCCCTGGTATCTAGCCACCAACTGATCATTGTCCTTGCTGGATAAGATTGCCTTAATAGTCAAGCTGTGTAGGGCCAATCTTTCCTTTAATTTCCTTATTGTCTTACCAACGTAACGGAGATCACAGGGACATCTGATGAGGTAGATATCAAATTTTGGTCAAACAGAAAAAGGTTACGCTTCACCGGGAAATCACATTGAGCGATAGGGTGTTTGAATGCCTGACCAATGTCCATAAAAGACAGCCCTGTGCACTTGTAGCAAACATGGCATCTAGTCAAAAAGGTTTTCGAAAGCAGATGGCGACTGACTTCTAATGTCATTTTTGCATAGCCTTTAAGCATTTATTTGCCTGCCATTTGCCCACAGTTCCTCTGATTATGTATAGACCGAGTATGTATAGTCATGAGTATGTATAGACCGGATTGTGCTTTTGAGTTTATTCCCCGAGTTTGTTTACATAACTGTGCCTTAGGGTGTTACGCTAGAGCACTAGGCAGGGGGGTAAGATTTTAACTTATTTTATTGGGTATTGCATGTATAAAAGTATCTTATCATTGGTGATGGTCTTATTTATGCTTCTTTTTACTCTGTGACATGCAGCTCAAAGTTGGGATATGTTGTTTCAATAAAATTGCCTGCAATGGCATATTTTGCATTTATATCTTCAGTATTATGAGTGAGTGCCTCTCGTTCACATCCTGACGTTTTGAGTGCAGCTTAAAACAGTATCCTAAAGATATGAGGAGTGACAATGGTGTGTGTGTGTGTGTACACACAAAGATACGGCACTTAACCAATCTGAAGCTTGCTCAGGTGCACTGCCAGGAGATGAGACAGAAAAGATGGTATCGGCGGCAGTCAGAGACTTGACCATGTAGCTGCAACTTATTTTATTTCAACGTTTCAGTGGATTAATCCACTATCATCAGGGACAGTCATGAAAGTGAAAAAGCACCATTGCAAGTATATATAGATAGTGAGTGATAAGTTTATCTATATATACTTGCGATGGTACACGTGGCTGCGGTAAACAACTTGGGAGAGATCCGGATGACATCACCCCTGGTGGGCTCATATACACGCGGTATTCTTAGCTCTCGAGATATGAGAGCAATATCTGGTACGCTGCTAATTGTGCCTTTTTAGAGCAAGCTTTAAAGTTGTCTATTTGTGCCGTCTGAAAATAAAAAAAAACGTTATTGCACCACGAGGCACCCCCTCTTCATGTTCATATATATATATATATATATATATACATACATATACATACATATACACACACACATATCTCTTCCGGGGGAGATTATGAGAGCAATGTACGCTGCTAATTGTGCCTTTTTAGAGCAAGCTTTAAAGTTGTCTATTTGTGCCGTCTGAAAATAAAAAAAAACGTTATTGCACCACGAGGCACCCCCTCTTCATGTTCTGTTCATTTGCATGGACCAGCAAAGAGGCATCCACTATATTGGGGAAGACGCGGTCCCTCATTAAGGATCTGGGGTTTACAAAGAAATGAACTTTTCTGCATCCAAGTGCTACAAGTTGCAATATTGAGTGTATCAGACTTTCTACACGAGCGCACCCTACAACGGACTATTTATAT
>WWET01003425.1:67122-95057 GCA_011038615.1 Limnodynastes dumerilii
GATTCAGGTCAGGTGATTGACTTGGCCATTGCATAACATTCCACTTTTTAGCCTTAAAAAACTCTTTGGTTGCTTTTGCAGTATGCTTCAGGTCATTGTCCATCTGCACTGTGAAGCTCCGTCCAATGAGTTCTGAAGCATTTGACTGAGCAGATAATATTGCCCGAAAACACTTCAGAATTCATCCTGCTGCTTTTGTCAGCAGTCACATCATCAATAAATACAAGGGAACCAGTTCCATTTGCAGCCATACATGCCCACATCATGACACTACCACCACCATGCTTCACTGATGAGATGGTATGTTTTGGATCATGAGCAGTTCCTTTCCTTCTCCATACTCTTCTCTTCCCATCACTCTGGTACAAGTTGATCTTTTGTCTCATCTGTCCATAGGATGTTGTTCCAGAACTGTAATGGTTTTTTTAGATGTTGTTTGGCAAACTCTAATCTGGTCTTCCTGTTTTTGTGGCTCACCAATGGTTTACATCCTGTAGTGAACCCTCTATATTCACTCTTGTGAAGTCTTCTCTTGATTGTTGACTTTGACACATGCACACCTACCTCCTGGAGAGTGTTCTTGATTTGGCCAACTGTTTTGAAGGGGTTTTTCTTCACCAGGGAAAAAATTCTTCTGTCATCCACCACAGTTATTTTCTGTGGTCTTCCGGGTCTTTTGGTGTTGCTGAGCTCTTCAGTGCGTTCTTTCTTTTTAGGAATGTTCCAAACAGTTGATTTGGCCACACCTAATTTTTTTGCTATCTCTCTGATGGGTTTCTTTTGATTTTTCAGCCTAATGATGGCTTGCTTCACTGATATGGACAGCTCTTTGGATCTCATATTGAGAGTCGACAGCAACAGATTCCAAATGACAATGTCACACCTAGAATCAACTCCAGACCTTTTACCTGCTTAATTGATGATGAAATAATGAGGGCCCACACCTGTCCATGAAATAGCTTTTGAGTCGATTGTCCCATTACTTTTGGTCCCTTAAAAAGTGGGAGGTACATATAGAAATAGTTGTAATTCCTACATCATTCACCTGATTTTAATGTAAATACCCTCAAATTAAAGCTGAAAGTCTGCAGTTAAAGCACATCTTGTTTGTTTCATTTCAAATCCATTATGGTGGTGTTTAGAGCCAAAAATATGAGAATTGTGTCAATGTCCCAATATTTATGGACCTGACTGTATAAATGATTCTTTAAAAGAAAAAAGAAAAGAAACCCAGTTATTTCTAACCACCCATATCCCTCCCTTCCTAACCCCTCAGTTAACAAATAAATTAAGAAAAAAAAAAAACAATAATACCTACACAAATCTTACCTTACATTCCTCAGCAAAGCAGGAGGATGTCTTTAGATTGGCAGCTGTGGAGGTCACATGACACATTAAGCCTGATCCAGACCTATGCTCATGAAACGCTCATGTACGTAGCGTATTTATGCCAGCGTAACTCCTAGGCACTCCCCCTGTTCGTACTTACTTTTGCCTTCTTACCCTGAGCAAACCCTACCCTAACTTTTCCACGTGTAGCCGGGGGGCATCGTAAAGCTCCTTGTGTAGTTACGACGCTTAGCATGCCCATACTGTATGGCCCATTGTGAGGATTTGAGGAGAGGAAGTTCCTCTCAGCGAGTCATCATTGGCTGCAGAGCTGGGGACATTCTCCTGTCTCTGCTGCTAGTGATGACACATAGTTTGCAGCAGGGATTGCCGGGGCCTCTCTAAGTCTCGAAGCCTGGCACAGATGTCCCCATTGGCTGCATTCCATGGACTTTACACTCCTTAATAATCTTTGAAACCGTAGTCCCAAAACATCAAGTTGCTTGGAGATGGTCTTCTAGCCTATAACTTTAACATACATGTCTAGAATTTTCTTTATAATCTCCTCAGACAACTCTACTTTGCTTTCTCTTGTCCATGAACATCTTGATCTCTTTTCAAAATCATTTACGGTCACTACAGAGGCTATAACAAATTTGGAAATGATACAGTTGATGCCTCTATGCCAGCTGTATCATTGGTAAAATCTTTAAAGTATAATTAAAATATATATTTCCTTCTCGTTTCCCCACTTGCTCACTCTTCTGCTCTGTCCCTGGATCTCTCCTCTGGAAGAGTGCTAATCAGAAACCCTGTCAGCAATCAAGTGATGGCAGGTTATCTATCGGCACTTGCAACATCGCACTAACATACTACTCTGTTTTAAAATATTAAGTATGTATCACTTTGGGGTGAATTTATATCAGAAACATATGGAAATATAATCGTTTACAGAATTTATAATATTTTGTATATGTATATGTGTATTTCATTCCAAATGAACGAGATAAATACTTTTTCACCTATATACAAGACTTAAAACAAAAGAAAATGATTAAAAAAAGGGGGCTAAAAGCTAACTTGCCTTCTTTCTAAGCAGTACACCAGTTATACTGTATTTCAAGATGTGATGTTTCCATGGTAACTGAACGTGGTGTCCTCATTATTTCAACCTAATCCTGCTTTGAAATTAGACTTGCCCCTCCCTCTTTGCCTGGCTAGCCTGATAACATAATCATAGCACATAAGGGTTGACTAAACACAGTAGGATGTCATTTTCCAGTGTGCCAGAGGACTGAGATCAACGTCTTGTGTAAATAAATGAACAATTAAACTCCAGAAAGCAATTCTGTTATTAACACTGAATTTCAGCATGCAGCAACATGAATTTCAACTTTATGTATCACCTGAAAAAATATTATTGACTGATAAAAAATGATAGCTAGACAGAACTCACAACCTGTGTTAAGGACACACATCCATGCATGCAATAAATCATGATAGAGAACATACAAACAGGAGAAAGTATAAATATGTTTATAAGTGATGAAAAGGAGATACTGTACTCAGGAAAAGACCATGACAAAGAACCATGGGTTGCAGGGACACACAAATAGGTTAAGTATTACTCTGTCCCTATTACAAGTGACCACAAGACGCTCTCTGTAAAACAATTTGTAAAATTTTTGAACCACAAACACTTTTTTTTATTCTATTTACCTGTCCATGGTACTAAAGACATTGATTCCACAACACAAATGTACATTAACTCCGCACACAATATAGAAATCCAGTTACAGAGACTTAGAAATTCTAATGCATCCAGTGTAGAGAGTTTTTAAACTGCCCTACTGAATCTTAAATTGTCATTTACGGTATAGAAAAATTAGAAATAGTATGAGTCAAGTGCTTCTTTTTTAGTTTTTATATGGTGTAGCTAATGAAAGGTTTTTGAGGTAAATACACAAAAAAAAATATTTCCATCTTGCATATTTTTTTGCCTATTCCCAATCATTAAATCTGTTCGCACAGCCGCTCGTTTTTACTCCTGTGCAGAATAGACTTCGCGTGTGTGCGAGAGCAGTACACTCCCCTTACATATAAGGCAGCTCAGAACTCCACCTTAAGTATTATGCACCTGTCCCACGTAAAATGGGCTGCTGCGTAATGCAGAATCGATCGCATGTATGGGCTTAGCCAAGACATTACTGTACGACTAACTTTGCTCCCAACACCCACCATGTGCACTCCATATACACACAGTGGGCCATCACAGCATGCAGCATTGATCGTACTGCATTCCAATGCGTAAAACAGTGGTTCCCAAACTTTCTCAGTTGGAGGCACCTTTAGGGTCTCCATATTTTTTTCCAAGGCATCCCTAATACAAAAATAGAATAGAATAGAACATAGAAACATTCCACGGCACCCCGGTGAGAGCGTTGCGGCACCCCAGGGAGCCGCGGCGCATAGTTTGGGAACCCCTGGCGTAAAAAGCCATCTGCATGCATGCACAACACGATCACACAGAGTACTTACACATTCAGAATAAATAAGTACCATGTCGTATTGACATAAGGACCCAGTCCAAGATCATTATATAAACGGGAAACAACCCCTCCAATATTATATATATATATATATATATATATACTTGTCTCATTGCATTTAATATAAAGCTGAACAATAATGTTGAATCTGCAGCTAACCACAGGATGTGATGGTATATCATGTCTGCATTGCTTAAGGAACACGTCCACTGATGCTCCAGCTTTATTGCCATAATTTCATTGCTTTTTGGAATTTGATTGGCAAAGTTTCAAGGGTCTCTGATTTTGTATCAATGTAGGAAACCTTAAATCAGAAAATATTAAACCGCAAGGTTTTTTTCTGGTCTGTGGAATTTTATAGCTTTTTATATAATACTACAATATATTTTCTAATATTTTAATATTATATAATATATATTTTAATATTCTAATATTTTTTTAATCTAGAGCAGGTGCTTGAAAGGTATGATTAAATCTACACAGATGCCAAAAATCTGCCATATTAGAGTTAGGACCACCATAACAGAGAAGCCTTGTAATTGGCTGGTGGCTTATCATCTGTATATATAAAAGGGCCATTCTGCTCCTCACCCTTCATTCGCATACGCAGTAGCGTCAACACGCTGGGACGCTACTACGCATGCTCCAATGGTCAGGAGCAGAATCTAAAAAAAAAAATCCTTTCCCACAAGTGAACCCCCTGAATGACTCAGGAATGGGATCCACTCACCGCCCAATCCTCTGCAGCGGATCCTGCCCCAGGAAGCCAGAGTCCCAGCAGGAGCAGGGAAAGTTTAGGGTGGGAAGTTAGTGGGACAGCAGCAACCATATGAGAGCTGGCTCCTAGGATCCTTACACACAGCTCTGCCTGCAGAAGCCACATCACCCCCTGCTCTCCCCGGAGCCCACCAGCGTTTAATCCCAGGACTCCCTGGACAGTTACACAAGCCTTCCCCCACCTCCATGCTCCGGAGGATGTGGCCTCTAGATGTGTCACTTCTAGACACTGGACCGCCATGGACAAGTGCACGGAGCACGGACGGCTGCAGCGCTGCACGCTTCCTATAGAGCCACCGCCACGGGTGACCGCACATGGACCAGGCCGCATCCAACATGGTGGCTCCCTGAGGGGAGGAAAACGGAGCGGGAGCGGAGGTGTACTGGGCCCGGGGTCTCCCCTCAGGTGAACTTACAACCGCAGATGACGTGCCTTGGGAAAAATAAGTAAAATATCACACACATACACACTCACAGACTATATATCCGGGTATTCTCTCTACGGCCGTATCCTGACGGGTTCCTTGCCGCTCCAATCTATCCCCACCATCAGGGGCACTAGCGAAAAACCAGGTCTGATCTCAGGCTCTACAACCTGGTGAGTTGCTCGACCTTTTCTCTCTTACTCTCCGGTCACCCCGGTTCTCAGCCAAGGTAATCCCTGGGTATCTTGACAATGGTCACCCCGGTTCTCAGCCAAGGTAATCCCGGGGTACCGTAACACAACCATCCTCCATATCTCTACCCTCACCATGCCCTCCTCTCTCCTATGCTCTCTAGCATAACTCTATTGCCCTCCTGCCCTGCTGTACCCGGTGTCTGGGAAAGTGTGTGAGTGATAGCGGTGCCCGGGAAGAGCCTGGACGGGGGAGCAGGGCAGGGGCGCAATATAGTTATGCTAGAGAGGAATCAGGAGCCATCCTCCAGTAGCAGCGCAGCCACGGCCCCCACACAAAAACAGCAGCATCATGGACCAGTATACGTGTTCCAGGGTAACAGTGCCGGATTTATCGCTTCCTATAGAACCGTCACCGCGGGTGAAGACCGGTAGGTATCTGGGTCCTGGCTCTTTGTGTTGCACCAGTCCCCGACCGCCGCACATGGACCAGGCTGCATCCAACATGGCGGCTCCCTACACACAGGAAAGTGGCGGGCAGGAGCAGAGGTGTCCCGGGCCAGGGGTCTCCCCTCCAGCGGACTTACAACATGATGTACCTTGGGAAAAATAAGTAAAATATCACACACATACATATACACACACACACATATACACACACATACAAATATATACACACACACACATACAAATATATACACACACACATACACATATATATATGTATGTATATTCTAACTACTATGCACGCGTAGTAACTATTTTACGTAATCTACATAGCATTTTGTTACGTAGATTGTGTTCATCCGGTCTTTAAAGACCGTGTGCACGTAATCTATGTAACGAAATGCTACGTAGATTGTGTAAAATAGTTACCACGCGTGCGTAGTAGCTAGAATTGTAAAATTAGGCACGTATGTGAAAAATTAGGGGGTTGTAAATCCGGCCCTAAGTCCCAAGGTGCTAAAGGACAATGGAAGACAGGTTTGACCTTACTAGCAGCTTGTAGAAACCGATTTACAAATTTGCTCTTTGCAAGCTCCATATCAACATAGTACTAAGGGCAGATACCTGGGGCCAGATTTACTAAGCTGCGAGTTTGGAAAAGTGGTTCCAAATGTTCCCCATGGCAACCAATCAGATTTTAGCTGACATTCTCTATTATGTAAAAAGAAAGTGAGAGCTAGAATCTGATTGGTTGCTATAGGCATCATTTCCACTTTTCCAAACCCGCAGCTTAGTAAATCTGGCCCCTGGACTCTTAATAAGCTTCTCTAGACCTCTTTGAAGGAACTCTAAAATGATGAAACTTTGTTGGGCAGAATCTGATTGTCTCTACACCAGAACAGAAAATTTAAAGCCTCTGGTAAGTTCCTGAAGTAGATGCTTTGCGTGCTTTTAAAAGGGTCTCAATTACAGGTTCTAAGAAACCTTGTCTCATTGTCCAGCCTCAACAGCCATGCCTTCAACTTTAGATACAAAGTACCCCTGCATTAGAAGATCTTTGCTGTTGGAGAGTATCCAGGGCCTGTCTATTGAAAACCAGGCCCTTAATGGCCAATATGGGAGGATCTCAACGCAACTGAAAATTCTATTTGGCTGTAATTGCATCCACTGCTAAAACTTCTGGATCCCTGTTTCTGGCAATAAATGAGGTCAACTTTCTGTTTCTCCTTCTCCTGGCCATGATAACTACCTGTGCGGTGCCCCACATTAGGCAAATTTGATGAAATACCTTGTTGTTTAATTTCCACTCTCCATGATGTATTGGATGTCTGCTTAGGTAATTCATAGACACATTGGGCCAGATGCTGAGTTCAGTACAAAAGCGTAATTACGCTTGCTGCTTGCATAATTTTGACTATTTGTATGTACTTGCATGCACATGGCAGATTATAGGCGTCGTAATTCTGATTGTACGCACGTTCCTCGTAACTATGAACGAAGGGGCCTGTCATCTATACGACAGCCGGAAATACGTACCGCAGGCAGAGGGAGTCATTTAAATTGTACAGTATGGGCCGAGTTAGGCAGTTACGTGCGACAATCCATTACGTATGACCGTGCGTACGCAAGGAAAAGTTAATAAATGCATAATGCTTACGATTGTGTAAATATGCTACGAGATCGTACTTAAAGTGCACTTAGGTCTGGATCTGGCCCATTGAGCTGTCCTGCTATGTACACCGCAATCAGGCTCCTGAAGTTGCACTGCATCCATTCTAATACCGGTAAGACTTCTGTCCCATCAAAGTCCTTCTTGTTCCTCCTTGTCAGTTGATATAAGAAACCAAGGACTTGTTATTGGATTGAACTATGACTGCCCTGCCGTCTAGATGTTAAAAATGAAGACTCAATTGCGTTACCGCTCTCATTTCTCGGACATTTGAATAAGCTCTGCTGATTGGTTCTCCAGTCGTGAATGGTTTCCTCTGATCCAGAGTTTGATCACTTCTCCACTAGTTTAGGCTGGACTTTACTGAGTTTGAAAGAAAAATTCTTTGTTTCAGATGAACTGGAAAAGCCATTATATGTAATCTTGCCAACTCTGTTGTGTCTAGAATGGCTGTCATCAAACCTAGGAGCTGCAAGCAGTCTCTTGCTGTCACCCTTTGAGATGTTGAACCGCACCATGCAGCTTTTCCTTTCTTTCGGGCGTCAGAGAGACTATTGCTAGTCTGGTGTCCAAAAATTACCTCCAGGTACTTTAAAGTTTACATTGGCGTCAAGGAATTTGTAACTCTCTTTCTGTGTGACTCTCTGCTTGCTCTTGATTGGCAGCTGCTACTTTGATGACCAAAAGGATCTTTATAAAGGTTGTTAAGCCAAACAGGAGAGCCACAAACTAATAATGACTATTAAAGATTCTGAACCTGAGGAACTTGAAATGACTTCTGTAAATTGGGACATTAAGATAAGCGTCTTTCAATTGACACAAGATTTGAATTTAGCCATAAATAATGTTTGTTTCTAGGGAGTTACACCACCCCGAAAAAGCAGTAGCCGCAGCAGGTTTAGGAGCAGTACCAGCAATAGCATGTTGTTTCTTTAAACCTCCTATTCATGCTGTCCTTCAAAGCTGAAGCATCTTCAAAGGCTATGTGTTGTTATTATTATTATTTTTTATTTTTTTTAGAAATTCTAACCACTGCTGTGTCTTCCCATTTCATAGTTTCCTCACAAGGAAACAGGTACATCTTTTTGATTCACTGAGTAGCAACAATTCTTCTATCTGGACAATTCCACTCTTCAGTTATCATGTCTTTCAAAAATTTAGATAACATTTTTATTTCAGACAGTAAAACATCCTGAAACTCAGACTCCTCCTTCTTTTCTTCAATATTAAGAGACTTGTGAATTAATTTTAACAAATTATCAATGAGATCAGGAAAAATGAGGCCTCTGGCTGAGATGCCTGAGACTCACCATCAGAGGATTTTGATTCATGCCACGGGAGTAACTGTCTATCAGATTCAGAATCGTCAGACAAATCACAAAGAATTGCTCTAGGCCTTTTGACTAAAAGTTGTTTCAAATCCTGTTTTGTGACAAAGGTTTTCGCAAAAGCAGTTTTTATCATGGCAATAATAATAAGATTTGCTATTCAAGGAGACGGCTATGCAGAAACCACACAACTAGTGCAAGACTTGTCACACACAATGCATTTATTCAAACAGGGCATTTTAGAAGAAATTCCCAGGGACACAGACAACCCCCATCCTTGGGAAAAACTTTGGAAATTGCACATTATATATACAGTACATCTATTCTGTCCACATACTATAACCACACATCACCCCCACACCCCTTACATTCTACTTTCTCTTTACCATTTTAACCCTTGATAAGCTTTTATAGGTCTTACCTGTGTGATGTCCTCCCCTCTCTTCTTCTTCACCCTCTGTCCTCTGCAGCGCCTTTGCTTTCAGAATGACGCTGACATGACCATGCCAGAGTCACGCTGATAAGGGAGCTGCGTTGCTATTGCAACACAGACATGCCTTGTATGTCAATCAATACAGTGTCTGGGAATAATTTCCGGACTGTGCGGCGTAATACCAGATGGGTGGTAAACCTACCGTCTTTAGACCTAAGACAAAAAAAACACTCACTAACGAACTGTGTAACAGAAAAGGGCAAGAGAGAGAAAGCGATAGGGGCTCACCCAGATATTGATGCCTGGGACTGCTTTTCCTCTATGATAACTGGTGTGCTTAGATGGAAATGATGATGTGAGTGCTGCCTGCTTTCTCCATTAATTAACACGGGCTACAGAAAGATGGCTGCCGCTATTGCTCCTCTAGTACCCAAAGCAAGTGGTAGCCACTGCAAATCACTTCCACCCGCCTCCTCCACCTCTTACATCACTGCTATATGCGGCTGAAAACATACATAGCTAACACATGCCTCCACTGACCCCAGCATAGGAAAAAAATAAGACACAAGAGGCAAGGAAAATGCTGGTTATATACACCCAGGTGTCTTCTTCATCTCCTGTGCTGGCTCCAAGATAGGAATATTGGGCCGTATTCGGAGATCCGTTTTTGACGAAAGTTCTGCGCGTATTTTTAGGATCGGATCAACTGCGCATGCGTAGTAAAATTTATACATCGTCAACGTAGAGGATAAGCGCATGCCTAAGGGACGGACTGGTGATTCGGGCGTGGAAAAATCCGCACTTAAGGATCGCATAAAAATGGGCGGAGGGAAGCATTTAGATGATGGAAAGTGGGCGCCCTTACAGTTATAGGGCCGCAAACATACGCAGCTAAGACACATAAGGTCGGAAGTTTGTGCGGTTAGTTAAGGCAAGTCAATGCAGGTCTAAGTATGTCCGCGCGGAGAAAGTAAGGGGAGTGATTGGGATTTTGGTCGGTGAAACTTGCCCCGTCTTGCTCTGTAGGTGCATATATTTGCTGCCCGATCGCAAGACAGATCTCTGAATACGGCCCATTAACATTTACTTGTATGCTTTAAGGTGGAAGGGGTGAGTACAGAAACAAGCACTGACCTAAACCAGACAACTGTATACAGAACACCTATTCAATCCCCCTGATGCAGTGGAATGATGAATGATGCAAGTGGGTAGAAATTCAAACCAAAGCTTCTCATGCCTAAATGTAAAGCTAAGATAATAGGAATTTTATTCAGTGCTTGTTTCAGTAAACACCCCCCCCCCCTTTTTTTTGTTCTTTTTTTAGAGTTTATAGACCCTCTAGGTACTGAGAAAAGCTGCAGACCATTATTTAGCGCAATTCCCTCATAACTTTAAATGTATATTTTTATGTGTGTGGTGCCTTAAGGAGGAGGAAAGTATTTTCACCTCTTCATATGTTAGTGCCACTTGCTTAATTTTATAGAAAAATAATGACAAATTACATTTGCAATAATTCAATGCAGAAAATGTTGTCATTTTTTTCCACTTCCTATTTAAATGGCCTACATGTTATATAACCATAGTATTTGACATGGCATGAGAAAGGGCCGAACCATTTACAGATTGCCATTTCAGCTCTTGCTTGCAGGTGGCAACCTTTCAAAAAGATGTTGGCAGGCACCAGCTACTACTACTAAACTAAACTAAACATTTCGATACAACAAACATAATGTAAGTCAAAGTAAGCAGGCCTTTGTTTTCACACTAAACTGCACAAGAAAATAATAGAATTGGCTATAGTTGATACAGTGTCAAATTCATATTCCACTATTTTATTGAATAGGAGGCGTGCTCAGACACAATATACTGGATATTGTTAATAACACATTGCACCATGTTATCAGATAAGTCCCTTTAACTCCTCGGTAATCTCTAATACAGAAGATGGCTTATCATATTGTCTAGGCTGGCTAGGGGATGTGACGATATCTTATACTTTCAGACACATCTCTACTCTACCTATGCTCAGACCCAGACTGTCAATTTCCTAACAGGATGGATAACAAAATCAGTGTAATGTCTGTAGAACAGTTAGATAAGGAAGCAAATATTTATGACTGCATCCGTCTGCTTGATCAGTCATTTTAGGACTTAAAAGTTGCCTTTCAAATAAAATAAAAAAATAAAATTTCCTATATACATATGTTTAGCGGCTTTTATTTTCTAAATGGCAGGACCTGCCCTTCATTTTCTGAGCATTAAAATGAAAAGTCGTATTGTTCTATATAAAAACAATAGGCAGACAAAACAAAGAAATTGTCTGCCTGGAAAGGCTTTTGCTGGAGCACTAGTGCCATCTACTGGTCTCATAATTTTATGTACGGTAATAACAAATTATTTTTGTCATGGCGATTATTAATTGCCAGCCATCGCCGCGATTTTGCCACAATTTTTCTGCAAAAATCGCGGCATTCACTAAGGGACGCTTTTCTCAGACTATTTTAAATCGTCGGCGATAAGCTTTATCACAGATATTGGGGACCTCTAGTTACACCTCTAGTGTCTGTGATTTTATTATTTCTAGAAAAGGGGGACCTCTAGTGACGGAATGGTCACTAGCCGCGTCACCCTCAAGCAGGAAGGACCGGGACATCGGCAAAAGGGCTGTAAGAAGCCGAAGATCATCTCTGAAGACCAGGAGCATCCTCAGAACAGCACCGGAAGACATCTGAACAGTGAGTACTTAATCATTTTTATTATTTGCTGAATATAACAATAACAGTAAAACCTTAATTATTTTACAGTGTGGCTACCTGTATTTTTTATTAATTAGATGGGGACATATTATGTGTAGGAAATGTTTTTATTAATACCAAATGTATTTCTATTGTGATTAAATGTGTGTGTGTATTTTTTCTTTACACTTGTTACAGCGATACATGGTTCTATGGCTTACCATGCTGACGCTGATTGTACTACAAAGCTCAGCAAGCCTTACAACCATGCAGCGCTTTGATTATTGACATAGAAAAACACTTGTCAAATAGATTGACATGTGTTTTTCTGATAAAAAGTGTGTGTCGCTTTCTATGGAAGTGCCACACACGAGGCGATTTTTTTTCTGCGATTTCACGTCGATCTCAAGTTGATTTAGTCAAATCACCTTTAGTGAATACAGCCATTTTTATTTTTTGTATGGCAAACATCTCGATGAGTTTGGTCCAGCGATGTTTGCCTGGTCGATTTTGCAAAAGCCTAAACTCAGGAGTTTGGGTGATTTGGTCAAAACCAACCTTTGTAAATGAGTCCCTAGGAATCTAAAAAATATATACTCGTGCTCTATGAATAGATGTCTATACTGGGTTAAGTCTTACCTGTACACAGTATAGCAATAAATAGTAAATCGCAGTCACCTGACATAAGTTGGAAAAGGGAGGGAAGGACCAGTGCTAAGACATTCCACACTCCCTGCGAACTATAAATTTCCATGTTCTAAAATCCGTTGCATTCACACAATTCTGCATCTGGTCATCTTTATCATGCTCCCAGGATTCAATAGCAAACCCTTATCTGTAAAGCTAGCTAAGAGCCATCTCCTCCTTTATCTCTGATCTTCTTTCCCTCCACTCTTCCATGGACCATCCATGTTTATTTATTTATTAATAGGTTTTTAAATAGTGGCATCATACAAAGTGCTTTACTGAGAATATTTCACATTCACATCAGTCCCTGCCCCATTGGAGCTACATACTAAGTTCCCTAACACACACACACGGGCTAATTTATTCAGCAGCCACTTACCCTACTAGCATGTTTTTCCTACTAGCATGTTTTTGGAGTGTGGGAGGAAACCGGAGCACCCGGAGGAAACCCACACAGACACGGGGAGAACATACAAAACCCCACACAGGTAAGGTCTAGCTTGGAAATCGTACTCATGAGTGTTGTGAGACACAAGTGCTGCCATATATCAACCAATCCCCTTATTCCAGTGCCACACCATTCACGACATTTACGCCTTGGCATGCCTGATTATAATGAGCTATGCTCAGGTTTTACCAAACACTAATGCAGAATAAAAGGAAAATAAAACTATGTACTGAACAGTTTACTAAACTTTATTTGGCATACATTTTGTCAATATATCAGGAATAATCATACTATGGTTTAGGTGGTTTACATCAAAAGCTACTTAAGGCTTGTGGGACCAGTTGTCTGTTCTCTTGATAATAAAGTATAAAATAAACAATGCAACGCAAACAATACATAAAAGTAATGTAAACCTAATTCTTTTACCTGATCTACTATGGTAGGGGTTCTCAACCATGGTCCTCAAGTACTACTAACAGTGCATGTTTTCCAGGTCTCCTTGCTGGTGCAGAGGTGAGTTCATTACTGACAGGTATATGTGAACAGACCCACAGGTGGTACTTCTATCGCTTGGGATTCTAAGGAGTTCTACAAAACATGCACTGTTACTGGTACCTGAGGACCATGGCTGAAAATCCCTGGACTAAAGTAAACATAATATGCATAAAACCAGAAATACATATTCTGGGTCAATACTAATATGCAGAAATAAATCCAAATTAATTGTTTCACAGAACCATGGAAAAAAAAATTTAATGGATAAGATGGCAGTAATCATGCCAGATTCCTCCACAACTAGGGGCTAGATTTAATAAACTTCTGGAAAAAAACAAAGATGTTACTTATAGAAACCAATCAAATTCTAGCTCTCACTTTCTTATAACATACTAGAGAATGTCAGCTAAAATGTGATTGGTTGCTGTGGGCAACATCTGTTTTTTCTTTTGAGAAGTTTAGTACATCTAGCCCTAGAAGTTTTTCCATAGGCCGACCATTAGATGTCTCCCCATAGGTCAGACTCCTCCACCGCTGATGTATCCTCTTTACACCTTAGCCGGTACAAGCTCCGTTTTTCCTTTATCAGTGATCACCTGTATGAGGCTGCCAGACTTTGGTCGGTTATTCCCTGTGGTCCAGTTAAAAAATGTCCTACAAGAAATAAAAAAAAATACCATGCAAACAAAAAACATGAGGAATAGAACTTCAAGCAGATGATCAACAGGTAATATTTAAACATTATTGTATTCAGCCTGCACGCAAAAGAAAACCTTCTTATCTGGGCTCTACCAACATGCAAGAGCTCCTCTCATCCAATGTGTCCGAAAAACACTGGTAACAAGATAAACTAGCAGACAAGTTTTGGGTCCCCACTTAACAGCTTCAGAACTCTTAAACAGGCTGCTCCTACACATTGTTAATTATAAGGGAAGAACCTTTATTGACTAGGGTCCAGATTCACAGTTACGTAGTTTTCGTCTTGCGTACGTTGTTTTAAGAATTGAGCTACTACATATTTACGCTATCTACATACCATTTCTGTACGTAGATTGTGTAAGCGCGGTCTAAAGCCCGTGCTTACGCAATCTACGTACAGAAATGGTACGTAGCTAGCGTAAATAAGTAGCTCATTCTTAAAACAACGCAAAATGAAAACTACGTAACTGTGAATCCGGACCTAGGACCCACACATTTGTTTTTTTATAGGTATGTCCTGAAGAACAGTGGATGGAGCTATTAGTTTACAGGTGGGGGCTGTGGTCATGCTCTAGCACTGCTGGCGTATTTTATTATATCTCCATGACAAATATCAGGCTCAATGTTACAAACCAGACATGACCACGGTATCAGTTTCCTCCATACAAACATTTTCATCACCAAACAACCATGAGACATTCACAGAACACTGCATTTAAAAAAAAAAAATGCTGTATTTACAAAGAGATAATCTGACTACATTATACCTGAAGGCAGCACAGAGCAAACAGAATAATGAGCAGAGCAGAGTCGGGGTTGATAAGCTGGTATTGTGTACTCACTCAGCAATAAAGTCTAATGATGTCCAAGAAGAAAAGTCTGCATCAGGCATTGAGGCTCTGTTGGCCGGCGTATCCAAGGTAACACTGCCGAGGGAAGAGATAATGATTATTAAAACACACAGTCTACACCTAAAAGCTGCTTCCCAATGTTAACCCTTTTTTGAATTAAGCTAATACAGTGGTCAAAAAGATAGTCAGCTTGCATGTAACATAACTAGGCCGTATTCAGAGATCCGTTATCACGTCGATTTCCGTGCGTATTTTTAGGTACGTTTCAACCGTGCATGCTTAGTAACTTTATTTACGTAGTTGACGTAGACTATACGTGCGGACGGACCTGTGAATCGCATGTTGGTAAATACGTCCGGATCTGTAACGTAAAAATACACACAGGATAATTTAAATAAAAATGGGTAGGGGGCATTTAAATGAAGAAAAGTGGGCGTGATTATCAACATACGCATGGACGGAGGACATATGTACGCACGGGAAAGTTACAGGTGGTCTATGAAGTCTCCGAGAGAGGGGAGTGTCATGGTCGTGAGGGGGTTTGGCATGCTCCGGCCGTGCGTATATTTGTGGACCGATCTGGACACGGATCTCTGAATAAGGTCCTGTATTAGGATGTGTTGTGCTGGCTGCGTTTATTTGATTATGTGATAAATGATAAAGAGAAACACTCTCAAATGATATCCTATTTTAATTCTTTTTATTTACGGGGCGTCATAATAGAATTTTTTTTGTTGTGCAATGGAAGCCGTACTTAAGAATCAATGCCCAGAAGTAATTTACTTACAAGAGAGTGGTATTAGTAAAATAAAATGTATTAATGACCATATGCATATATATTTAAAAAATCTCAAATAAAAGACACCATGAAATTCACTGACGGACTGCTGGACTTTTTGAATACTACTCGCTTGTAAGTAAATTACTTCTGAGCATTGATTCTTAAGTGTGGCTTCTATTGCACAATAAAAAATACTATATGGACGCCCTGTAAATAAAAAAAAAAAATTTTAATAAGCAAATTAGATTTTTTTTTTTTGTTTTTGAGACCACAACTCCCATTTTAGCCACCGATTCTCTATGCTAAGCAATTCTATTTAAGTTTAATGTATTTATTGTTGTCTTTTATTAGTTTTAATATTTATTTATCTTGGGTATATTAAAAGAATCCTATAACAGATTAGCGCTTACCTATTTTGTGTGTTTTTTACATTCAGTATTTTTTATTACAAAGTTTTTCTAACTCATAATTCATTATGTCTGTAGATTTTAAAAAACGCTGTATGCATTTAAACCAATGCTGTAGAAAGTATACGTTTACCTTTTACATATAAAAGAGATTTCCCTAAATATGCCATACACCATGCAGATTAATTGTCCCAGCAAGAGGTGGCCCAATAAACAGGGTGATTTTCCACTAGTTCAGTTATTGGTTCCGCTCACCTTTCCTGTTGGGATCAATAATTCTACCAGAGAAAAAAGGTGCTGCCAAGATTGACAGAACACAATTGCAGCTAACTGGCTGTACAGGCCTCCTGTCAGTCTCTGCACTGATTGGCTAGACATCCTGTCTTTCTTGGCAGGGGACCCATGCAGCTAACCTATTGGCTGGCTGCAAAAAAAAGATTAAATAAAAAATCTGGACAGTAGTGTAGCCAGCCCACTCTGACTCTGCACAAGAGGTGAAGGTGCAGGTGAAAGCAGCAGGTTGGGTCAGATATATTTTATGCACACCATAAAAAAAAATTATCGGACCCTATAGGTTTTTGCCCATTATCACTGTTAGGATAAAAAACATGCTGGCCATACACTGGAGCAATTTTTGGTTTGATCATCCAATAATTTGATGCTCAGACCATTAGTCACTGTAATGTCTGGGCAGCTTAACAATTGGCTTTCAAATTAGTTTCTACTTTTCGATCATTTAAAAAAGCATTCTTGGGGCCAGCTTTACTAAGCTGCGGTTTTGGAAAAGTGGAGATGTTGCCCATAGCAACCAATCAGAATCTAGCTGACATTATCAAGTATGTAATAGAAAAGTGAGAGCTAGAATCTGATTGGTTGCGATAGGCAATATCTTCACTTTTCCAAACCCGCAGCCTAGTAAATTTGGCCCTTGGTCTAAGAAAACTTCAAGTTAAAGTTATAGAGATGCACAATATAGTGGTACAAATTAATATCAAAGGACTTGATGACGTGTCTGAAAATGTATATTTTGCTTTGCAAGTATGGGGGAATATCTGTACTCTTCTTATTGCACACAGATCGTGACCAGATTTGCTTTTAAACTGTTGTTTAGACTTTGGTTAGGAAACATCACATCTTAACTCAAATATCGTTTACAACACTGGATCCAGTCTAAAGGGATCTTATCATTTTTATTTATTTTTTTATTACGCAACTTTTATGGCTTTTCTGAAGAGACCTTTATAAACCGCATACTTTTAGTTTCTCTGTGATCAGACAATAGATTGTAAGCTATATTAACTTCACTACAGTCAGCTATTACACTTACAAAAAACCCAGTGCATACTGTGAGGAGCACTGCATGTATTAGGAGAGGGCAGCATGGCAAACATAATACCATTAAAAGTTAAATCAGATTTGTTATCGCCAAGTATTGTAATGCTACAAGTTCAATAGAAATGGGAGTCGTTATTTTAAAAAGGTTATTTGTTAGGTGAAGCCTACCCTTGTTCCACCGCCCTCCCCATCTTCATCACTGTCTGTTCACCCTCTCTCACTTAGCATGTTGGCTCTTATGAGCAGGGTCCTCCTCCCTCCAGTCATCACCCCATCCAATCTTTTTCTCTCTACTGTCTATCTCTCTCCTTACTCTCTCCTTATTCATCTGCTTCTACACACATATCCAGCATCTTTGTTTTCCTTACATATTTTTCAGCTATTTTTGTACTGTATTTTATTTTTGCATTGTACATATATTTTATTCCTTATTCATGTTATTCACGTTTTATACCCTCTGTTAATTATTGTAATTATTGTACTGTATATGTAACTATTGGCTTTGCTATTGCCACTGTACGGCGCTGTGGATACCGTGTGGCACCTTATAAATATACAATAATAATAATAATAATAATAATAATAATAATAATAATAAGTACATGTATGGGGTCAAGAAACATTCAATCTGATAAACAATGATCGTTATCGAACAGAAAACAATGAAATGACTTACGGTAAAATAGCTACGGCAGCAGAATTTGCTGGCAATCCACCCTTGTCCCCGCCGACACTCTGACACAGCTGATGTACGGCTGCTTTTGCCATTCCATAGGCGATCATTCCTAAACAAGGCACAATGCGGTAAATAGCATGCAGGTTACAAACTCATATATGGCTTTCCTAAACAAACTAAAAGGACATATAATCATTCAATTAATTATCATATACCAGACAGAAAACATGAGATCACTACACTGGGACAGGACACAGTAGAGGACATTGATGAAGCTTTGTGTACAGACTTAAGATGACCTGAACAAAACAACTAATGAAACGTGTGTATGCGTTCTTAACGTGTGTGGTTTTCTTGCATGTGCCGACTTGAGACACATTGTATTCTGGCAAACCTGGTGCGGTCACAGGGATTTCTATGCAGCCTGGATTCAAAGCATGGACACAGCGAGCAATCAGGATGTGATTGCGTCAGGTAAGATTTCCCCCTTACCCTCCTGTTCTATTACTCTAACCTTTTACCCTCCATGTCACGCAACCTAACCCCCCCTTCAATCCGCCTAAGCCTTCCCCCCCATGTCCTGTAGCCTTACCCCAACTTGCATCCATCCCCGTGGCCCGATTCCAAATGGAAACAGGTACTTATTCAAAATACAGCTGATTTCAGCACGGATACAGCCACAATATAGCTGTTGGCTCGATCAGTGTTGGAAAATGGCCATTTGGACAAGCAATTGTATCCTGTTCTAAACAGCACTACAAAATGGCTTCTTATTCCACTGAAAATTGGAATAATTGGCAATAGCAACTAATCATATTCTGGCTAACATTTCAAGCATGTACTATACTTTTCCCTATAAATTTATACAATGTCCCAATATCTAGTCTCATTTCTGACATAACTAGCAGATAGCAGCATAATCTATGGCAAGTTATAAATTAATGTTTCTTTCTACCTGTTTCTCTATTATTATCAATCTCTGGATCCAGATCGTTTTTATTGAATTATAGCGCTCTTACTGCATTTTCATCCTTTCATTTAAACCTGCCACAAACTAGAGCAATTATTGGTCTATTCATCCAACTATTGGGCCAATATTCAATGTAGTACATAGGAAAGTTAGATTTTCTGAAGTTAGATTAAAAACAGTACTGTAACGCTTGGGTATGATTATTTTATCGTTTGGATTTCTTAACTCTAATTGGACCTAAGGTCACGATATTTTGACTTTTGTTAAGGGACGTAGTTAAACAAGAGCCTGAGTAGAGAAAAAGATGTGTTACAGCTGAGAAGGAACTGGTGAGCTCTCTGGACTGTACAAATGAGAAATCTGGCAGGTCCCATCACTTGCTAATAAAAGATAATTCATTTGTAATACAGACTGAGGGATGGATCTTCCCTGAGCAGTGACCTGACGGTCAATCAATCACCTTCAAAATTACTGGCAGTACAAGGGGGTTGGTATTGGCTGGAATCACTTCATATATTTGAAAGCTGTTATCCCATTCCCCTTCCCTGCTCCTAGCTATACATGTATAGTTCCTCTAGCCTTTTTTGATATGTTTTGTGACACAGACCATGTACCATTTTAGTTGCTCTTCTTTGCACATTGCTTGGCTACCTTTAAGTCACCTGAAATAATGACTCCTAGATCCCTTTCCTTCTCAGTAGTTTCTAATGTAGTTCCATTAATGATATATTGAGAGTTTTTGTTTTTTTTGCCTGAAGTGCATGATTTTAGGTTTTGTGGCTTTAAACTGCAGTTGCCACACTCTTGACCATTCCTCCAGTCTACCTAGGTCATCCCTCATTTTGTATCCCCCTCCAGGCGTGTCTACCCTGTTACATATCTTTGTGTCATCTGCAAAAAAAAAATGCATTTTTTCCTTGATACCACAGGTGATAATGTTAAATAGTTAAATAGCACTGGTCCAAGTACAGATCCCCAGAGATCTCCACTGTTAAACATCCCACCTTTTTATTTGCTACAACCCTTTGTTTATTATGTAACCAAGATTGTATCCACGTGACTATCTTTGATTCCAATACTAAAATTTTAGAGCTTATTTAATAGTCTGGATTTAAGATATTTTACAATTTTTTCTTTAACAGGGTTTCCATTCTTTCCACTGGTCGGTAGTTGGACACTTTTTCCCTACTTCCCACTTTTATGCAGAGGGAATTCATATGCTATTTTCCAGTCTTCTGGAATTATTCCGGTTACTGGTTGAATAATTTGGTTTAGCCAGCACTTCTTTAAGCTCTTTTAGTACCCTAGAAAGTATCCCATTTGGTCTCACTGACTTGAAAGCTTTGAGAGATTTATTTAATACCTGCTCCTCAGTAAAAAGGACTTGTAATTCCTTTTGTACCTAAAGTCTTCCTATATAAACATGGTCTCTTCCACTCTTTTTTGTGAATATCATGAATGAAAAAGAAAAAAAAATATTAAGATCTGCCATAGCCCAGTCACCCTCAACAAGACTCCCACTTTACATTGTAAGCCTTAGGACACCATCTTTAAATTTTTACCCTTTCATTTATATACCTAAAAAAGTTTTGTCTCCTTTTCATGCAGAGTAAGACAGTTTTTCTCAGATTATGTTTTCGCTGCCCTAATAAGCTTCTTAGCCTTTTCCTGCTTTGCAAAATACCCCTCTGGTCTTATAATTTTGAGCTTGCTTAGAATTCCTTAATCTATCTTTTTTGCTTTCACTATACTAACTACCTCTTATGTAAACCACTTTGGCTTCCTGGTTCTGGAGTTTTTCCTAACCTTTCTGATACAAATCATCTGTTGCTACTGAACTTTTTGAATTTCCCCACTTCTCCTGTACTCCTTTTTTTGCCTCCTCTCTGCCAAAGAATCATTTAAACATTTACCCATTTCTTCAAAATCAAGCTTCCGAATATCCAGCACCTTTGTTTCTGCATTGTACAAGTCTCTCTGTCTTTATACTAAACAATACTGCTCGATTATCACCAGATCCTAGGTTCTCAACCACATTTATTTCTGAGATTCTTTCACATTTTGTAAGTACCAAAGCTTAGATCACCTCTCTGCAAGTGGGCTCTCTCACCAATTGCTTGAGGGACGATCTCTGTAAGGAATTCAAAATGTCCCCACTTCTAGTGGAGTCTGTAGAAGAATTACCTCAGTTTACAGAAGGTCGATTAAAATTGACCATGATTATTAACTCCCCTTTTAATGCCATGTTAGCAATTTCTTGTAATATGACATTGTCCTCATCTTGTCTTGGTGGTCTATATAATTCTTCATCTTGTCCTGGTGGTCTATATAATTCCTCATCTTGTCCTAGTGGTCTATATATCACCCAATTTATGTTACCTAAATTGCTTTAATTGTTAATACAATCAGCAATACTCCCTATTAATGTCAATTTTATACCATCCTTCTGATACATTAATTCACCACCTTCTTCCTACTCTGTCCTTCCTAAATATATACCTGTTTAAGGCAGTGTCTGTTAACCATTCAATATGTATATAGTGTATGTAATTTCGAATAGTTGCTTTTGCTTTACTTGCGATTTAATCAGACATTCAAGTTTATGTTTTTGGTTTGCAACTACCATTAAATTTTTAATGAGACAATGACATCCGTCTTGAAAACAGGCTTTCTTCTTTTGGGTCGGCCTTTTTGCATTTGTTTTTAATTAGATCTAGTAATTCCTTACAGGATGTTTCCCAATCCTTAGTCTTTTAATGGAGGATGTCTGCTTTAAAATGAAATGCACATGTGTGCTGTACATATCATAGGCATTCGGGCAGAACAACAACCTATGTGTGATTACTAAATATGGAACAATATGAACCTGTTGTTATACAAGAAAAGAAATATTAAAATGACCTGCAAGATTGTGTTCTATTAACAAAAGATCATACAGAACAAAAAAAGAGCATAGATCTAAACATAATAGGAAGACAACCATCAGATCTAAACACAGATCAACCAAAAGCAAACAAACAACTTAACAGTTCTCTATTGGTTTCATGAATCAAACAAAAAAACAATATTTGTATATTTTATTAATTATTAAAAATGATATTCTCAGTTAACGATACAAATATATTACTGGATTTAAAAAAAAGTTTATTTACTGCCAAAACACACAACTCTGGATCAGACGTACAACGCTTGCACAAAAACTCGATCAGCTCTATAGAGTGGTCACGGTGGTCATGATCTAATCATATGATGCTACTTAGGCTTGGAACGCTCACTACTTGCTGCCATTCGGCCTTATGAAGGAATAGAGCAAGCGGCACAATAGGTTTAAATATTTAGAGGAAAAGTCAGACATTAAAATAAAGAACATAAACAATTCCCCTGTGTAAGAAACAGTGGAAGTTTATAAGAAAATTCAAGAGGGATGTGAAAGTAAACCATTTTTTGTGTAGATAATTTGTGATTAACAAAAAATGTATAGATCATAATTTTATTACTATACTTCAATTAAACTGTTTTTACTACAATTTATTGTTATTGGGTTTTCTTTCATTTAGTGATTGTTTTATCAGTAGAGTCATTAGGGTTTCTGGAGACCAGGGAAAATACAAAAAAAAAAAAAAAAGGGATGCTCTACTACATAATTATATTATTTTCTAAAACAATTTAAATAAAATCAGGGTGAGAGTAATGGAGGGTTTTGAGTAAACTGCCTAGACATGAGGACAAGAACTATAAAACATATAGAATTTATAGAATAGATTACTATAAACACAAAAAAACCAATTTAACACCACACAATGCAAAAAGCCAACCAGTGATTGCTATACCAAATGAAAACAGCCCTCTAGTGACCACTATACAATACAAATAGGACACCAGTAACCTATATACAATACACAGAGCTTACCAGTGACATATAAACTACAGGGTGCATCAACTTCAACAATCCCCAACCCCACCCTGTTCCTTCCCCTAAAAAGACTTCGGTGCAGTCCAAAAGAAAAAAGCAGAGGAGCGGGAGGTGGTGTTCAGTTTGCAGCCAGTGGAAATTAAATGACACACCCACCAAGTAAGTAAGTTACTCTCAGAGTGTATTAATAGACCACCACTTACTGTAGCGCATTGCTGCATGAGTCACAGTTTGTGAAGAACAGCCCAAGGCAGGCAGCCATTGTTGTCAAACTTAACATTTTCGGTCATTGCTAAAGCCCAGACATCATGCACCTCCATCCAACACACACACACACACACGTGCCATAGGCTTACAGCTAGTACCTGGGGTAGCAGACAGAGCAGCATTGGCTCCGGATAATGTCAGCAGGCCTCCTTCTTTAAGATGTTTTGTAGCCAGGTGACTGGAAATGGCTGAAGTCCAAACACTCTGTTTCCACATCAGATCACAGTTCTTATAAAATGCTGCAAGTTAAAAAGATAAAGATTACAAAAGGAAAATCAGCATGGCACATGTGAGGTTTGGCAAAAAACTCTTCGGCTTTCCAACAATTTCCGAACTATATGTCCCATTAACCCTAACTGGCCAAAGGCATTTTTTCATAGACAATGGAAACATATAGATCTGAATGTAACACATATTCATACAATATTATGAAAAGTTCTGGTACTAAAAACCATGAAATAAATTGCAAAGTACTCCTACCACGAGGAGTTGAAAGAGTTAATGTAGATACTAGTCATAAGGATGGATGCAATGAATACAATTAATTTGACTCCCCCTAGAATCAACATGGTTTAGCCCAGGAGTAACTTTCCTCTCCTAATTTCAAGCTCCGTCTGGATCAAGCCCGATGACTGCAGGAACCTCTCCCAGGTATCCAAGTGTGCAATGCAAGTCAACGACCAGTCTACTACCTGCTTCCTGCCACATATTATAATGTAGATAGTAATCACTAAATTAAACAATGGGGACCTGATTCTGAATTAACATTAGGGGACTTATGGAAACTAATGTTATGCTACAGATCTCCATAGAAACGAAACATGATTCCATACACATGGAGATCCTTGTGGAGGACATGCCTTGACATCCACATGCCCAAAACCCTGCAAGGGGGGCAGGGATAGGCATGCAGCTGTGGCAGAGAGGGTGCCAGTAGGGACTTCCACAGGGATCTGGTTTCAGATGGACTCAGATTGTTGTGGAGAACTTAAGGTAGTGTTATAGACGTGCAAGTCATCCAAAGTCTGCATGAGAGAGGGCAGTAACAAGGGAGCTTATGTCACATTCGCGAGCAGTCCTCTGTGTGCATGGGTTTAGTCCATCTCTGATGCAGTCCATCCATGCGGAATTGTTCCTTACAATGGTAAATCCGTAGCATGACATCTGGCGCACGCAAGCACAGTATTAGCATTTAGGAACTTACACTTACACTGACATAAGTTCCCTGACGTTATTCATTTAGGGTCAGGCCCTTTATTAATTTCCATGGAAGATTTAATTATTGATGGTAGTTTTAGGAGAGTGTGATCGTGATCTGGTGTTTGCAAATAGTAATCGAGATCTGTCTTGTGCAAGTCAAACCCTGCAATCCAAAGTCCTTCCTGGTGTGTTCAGCAGTTTTAAAGGCAAAAAGTAAGCACTCTTTTGCAACTGTAAATGTGTGTCAGAGATCCATAAAGCAAAGATAGCTAAATACCGCCGACCATTATCTTCAAAGGATAAGAACAATCATTAACTAGTAAAAATGCCCATATAATAAGTACCAACCAAAGGGGTAAATGAATTCAATGGGCATGTTGAATGGTGTTCATTACATAGCAGAACATTTAAAAAAAAAAAAAAAAAAATCTCAATATTAAGTCTGCAAACAGAAAACAAATACCATAGTTTGTTTAATTAAGTTTTTAGTTTTTGTATTTTCCCCCCAAAAAATATTTAACAGAACGTCTACTAAAATATAATGAAAAGGCAAACTGTCTACATATGGATATTATTAAAACCATTCTAGTAGATTGCTTCCAGACACATGTGGTTAAAACAGCTGACTCACTCTGAATTTTACATTTTAATGCAGTTTGTCTGTATAGAAGACGAAGATGAGTTGTAGAATCAAAGATAATAAAACCTGTACACTTTAAGGATATTAGGCTAACAGTGGTTAATGTTAATACAGGATGACTGCTGCAATCATAGTCAGGTCTCTGTGAGAGGAGGTTGTGCTGAAAACAGCTTCCGATTGGACAGAAGCTGTCTTCAATACACAACTCTTATCTACAGCAGTTTAGAAAATCCCAGCAGCCAAAGTCTAACCATATCACTGTTAACCTTTATTAATAACACACCAGCCTATTCTGCAGCATTGCAAAACGGGGATCATCATTTGTGTATGTTCTTGATGCGTATAATATATAGACGATAAACCAAGCACCAAACAATAGTTACAGAGCAATGTTAACTCATAGCGCACCTCACTCAACACAAATACTACTTGTCCAATTCAAGAAAACAAAACAAAACAAGGGAAGGCGCTAGGGGTTAATAGGATTTAATAAAAACACATGATTAATTTACCAAATCAAGAATCATTTAATAGATAAGAACATACAAATAGAAAAATAAAACAATGATTCAAAATAAGTCTAAAACCTATTTTGAAAAGTTTTAGATCTATTTTTAATCATTGTTTTATTTTCATATTTGTATGCTCTTATTATCTATTAAATGTTTAATTCTGGATTTAGTAAATTGGTGATGTGTTTTTTGTTGATTTCCTATTAACTCTTAGCACCTTCTCTTAATATACACATCATTTATAGTACACTTATTACACAGTACTCCAGTTCACCATGATCCAAACCGCCTTTTGTTAGCTGGTGTACAACCCATCTTACACTGTTATGCTTTCTAGGCTTGTGTGGTGCAAAAAACCCTACTTGCACACAATACTACATAGTGCAAGTTCTCCTCTCAGAGGAAGATGCCCAATGATGTGTAAACATCCAAGGTCAAAATGGGAAACCTATCTAATTTATCTTGACTGTACAAGATAATGTCTAGGAGCATATAATGAGTATTTCAGTCAATAATCCAGTATTATCATGCCTACTGGAATAGCTCATCCACAATGACCCCTCCCAGCTGCAGCTCTTCTGCCGTCTAAGCCCCCTTACTTGACCTATTCACTACTGTAATTATGCCTAACTTGTACACAATATACCGTATTTCCCCATGTATAAGACGCTCCCTTGTATAAGACGCACCCCATTTTTGGAGCCTAAATAAAAAAAAAATGTTTATGTATTTTTTAAATATTATTTTTAGCCTTACTTACTTAAAAATTGGGTGCATCTTATACAGGGGATCAGGGGATGCAACATTGAACTTACCTTTGCTGTCCCTCCGGCGGTGTCAGTCTCTCTCCCCCGTAGCTGTGACTGCGGCTGTCTCCCTCGCGCTGCACAATGATGTTGAGGTGACCTTAGGTCACGCAACATCTTTGTGCAGCGTGCGACGCGAGGGAGAGAGCCAGAGGCACAGCTGCGGGGGAGAGAGCCTGAAACAGACGCAGGGACCGCCGGAGGGACAGCAGAGGTAAGTTCATTGTTGCATCCCCTGTGGGGAAATACGATACAAAGCAAAGTAGATTACCTTTTGGGAGTAATCCATGATTCACACCAATTTATATATCACCCAGTAAATATGCAAAATCTTTTATTGATGTTTGTTAGTCTGTTTTTTTTGTTTTTGTTTTTTTTGTTTTTTTTGCGGTTTAGTATTTTGTATCAAAGTGCAGGAATGGAAATCTTTTTCTATTTTTAAAAAGACCTCTGTGCAATGCCTTGCTTCACGTGTTATAAAAGCTGAGAAACTCAATAAAACGGTTTAAAAATAAATAAACTAACATCTAAGGCCTTCCCTGTCAATGAAGAGGAAGCCGGAGCTGTAACAGCAGTGTCGGTACACAGTAAAGTGATGTGGAGTCAGGCCACCACGCAGAGTAATCATGAACATGCATTCACTGAGCACATATCTGAATGCCACACACATAAGTGTCTCTCCATATTCCTGGGGAACTACTCTGAACACAAACTACAGAATCCTGTATAAACCTCAATTCTTTCCTATCTTTAATACTTTTCTATTTCTCAAGTTATATTACACTACTTGCCATCATTAGACATACTTAGAGAAGATAAGGATGCATCTAAAATAATGCTTATTTGAATACAAATGAAGATACATAGAAAGTGATGGCAAATAAGAGCCAAATATCCCATCCAGGCTGTCCAGTTGTTTTTTGTTTTTTTTTACTGACCCTAGACCCTATTTCCCCCTCAATTTAGTATAAGATTTAGAATATTCTTATATTTATCCCAAGCATTTTGGAATTCTTCTACTGTTTTAGCCTCTACCACATCAGATGGGAGACTACAAGGTAAGACAAGTTACTGCAAACACTCGGAAGAGTTTGGACACAAAACTGCATTAAAACTCAGGCCCTTTAATCAGGATTCCTATGATATAAGCAATTGCCATTGTACTGACAATTATTTACTATAAAACACTCGGTTTGGACACAAAACTGCATTAAAACTCAGGCCCTTTAATCAGGATTCCTATGATATAAGCAATTGCCATTGTACTGACAAGACAAGTTAAACACTCGGAAGAGTTTGGACACAAAACTGCATTAAAACTCAGGCCCTTTAATCAGGATTCCTATGATATAAGCAATTGAATTG
>WWET01003425.1:106847-117918 GCA_011038615.1 Limnodynastes dumerilii
CAGGAATGTCAAACTTAATACCCCAGTTGAGCCAAAAAATTCTAAGTCTAAATTGTGTGGACCGCAAGAAAAATAAAAAGTCTCATATGCAATTTTTACCCAGCTCCCAGTTATTTCCCTTGAAGACCCAGCCCAGACTGTAAAATTTGAATGCTCCCCCCATACAGAGTTTAGTTGGGTGGAGGGGAGGTGCCGGAACATCAGACAGATCTCCAGGCATCTTTAGGCTTTCAGGCATCTTTACATCTGTATATTTCAAGTGTAAGTTGCCTTGCCCATGTATTTTGTCCTAAATTGCATCTGGACTAAAATCTCTCTCATCTGGGTTTTTCTGGGCATGCACTGTTTATAATCATGTCAAATATGTGAAAATGCTCTGGCTCAGTGATGACTTGACAGACTTACATTGTCAAATGTGCTTTTTGATTGGTGAATTCAAACACAGAGCAGAATCTGACCTCATTACCGATCAATATCAGAACCCATTAGGACACTGTCTAATGAGGTTGGATGTGCTTTACTGGCTTATAATAGACTGAGAAGGTAAAACAAAACTTTTTCATAGATATGCATAAGAAACTAACATTATGTATCAAATTCAAAGTATTTCTAGGCATTATATTGTAAAAAAAAATTAACAATAATATATAATGTACAGGATGAACCAAAAAAATAAACATGGAAAGAATTTTTAAGAAAACACTATTATAAAAATGCAGAAAAAAAATTAACAATAATATATCATGTAAAGGATGAACCAAAAAAATAAACATGGAAAGCATTTTTAGGAAAACATTCTATTACAAAAATGCAGATAAAAGAGTGAATAAATGTACAAATTCCCATAATTATGTCAAATACAAAATTTGAGCTGAGAGGAATTTTTTTCAGCATTTATTTTTAATTGGAAGACAATTAATGGAAAGCAGATACTACATGTTACGTAAATGAACTAGGTTACAGCAAACAAACAATTATAATTACTTCCAAAATCCTTCCTCAGAAATGCAAAATGTAGTTTTGGAAACTATTCACTATATTAAGTAATACTAAAACATTACCAAGGGTACAACATGTTAATGATGTGGTTGGTTGGCTGGGTTCTGTTTCTCTGATTCCCACATCACACAGGGACTCATATACTGAGAGGAAAAGGATGTGCACATTAAATATAATTAAAAAGATTGTCTGTGTATATGTGGTCAATATGGCTTCACGTCTCAATCCTGACGCACGTAATGCTGGGACATACTATTCTTTAAGTGTCGATGGCAGTATTAGTTTAAAGATGGTCATCAGTCCCCTGCAAACCTTTAATTTAAACCTCCTGTTTTACATTCCATTACCTGCGTCTTAAGTTAATAAACTATCAATACACCCCTTCATAAAAAAATAAAAATAATAATAATTGAAATACAATACACAGCATTCCTAGTGACAACCTTACAAGACACACTGTACCCTAGTACCTACTATACTACAAACACTGTACCCTAGTGACCGCCATACAAAAATGCAATCTTGTGGTTATGCTAACAGATATTATATCATTTGTCTACTTTTAAAGGAATAGCAACTGACCATGTAAATTTCCTGTGTATAAAAAAAAAAAGCAATTACATTTTAGCTTTAATCATTGCAGACTGGCCAAGATCTTCAATTTGCAAAATTGCTAAAAAAAAAAATGCTAATTGGTACCTTTTACATCATGAGTTTGGCCACAGAGGTCCATGTTCACAGATCAATATTAGTTAGTTGCTGCACCTGACCTGCCCTGCAACCCGCTCCCCGTTTTTAGGATACTTATGGCACTTAAGAGTGCTATAGGGCTTCCTTAACTAACCAATCTTAAAAAGGAAAATACGACCAGAGATTCCTACCCCAAGCCCTCCCCGGCTAATTTAAATCCCTCTCCCCATCCATTTGTCTTTAAAGACCACGCATACTCAGCCTACACACCTAAATGCCATGAAGATTGCATAAATGATCTACCACATTTGTTGTCATTTTTACTTTTGTACTTAATATCCTTGCAGGTCTGTTCATTGTGTTTGCTGTCACCAGCTTCATTGCTGCTGTCCAACTTCACCAGCTGACAGAAAGGATAGCGAATTTCGGGGAAAATGTCTTCAGGATAGTCATTCTAGAAGAGCAGTATGAAGACTCCTTCTGGCTGTGTGTGGCAAGTGGGGCAACGCACGCTGTGAACATGCTGCTCATGGCTGCCAGCGCAATCCGCCTTCCTAAGTTTAAAACTAAAACTGAAGAAGCAAATGTAACCCTAGAGGACATCATGTATTAAGAGCTGGCATTCCTCACCTGGTACTGGAGCTTAATAAGCAATACAGGAAGCTTCTGGTGTCATGTGAGCTTTATAAGTTAATGGACACAAAATGAGTAAATGGGACTTATTCTGCAAATGAATTCCAGAAGCATCAACACAAACAGTGCTTCCAAAGACTCTTGCAAATAACAGAAACTGATAGATTTGTAAAATAAAAAATTCAGTCCTTCACTTTGTGAATAATAACGAAGTGCATTTTGATTATTGTTGTTTTGTATCAAACTCAGACATTTTGAATAAATATACAGTGTAACGCAGGCTGATAAAAGCTGAGTGCGTTTTGTATATATAAAATGTTATGTGGCATTTCTAAATAGTTATCTTGGATTACCCGCAGTGTTTGGTTGAGATTACCAGAACTTTCTGAAATAGACCAGTGGTGTGGAGTAAAGATTTAAATATTAACTTTCAGTTAGTATTGCTTGGTCGCACAAGATATATACATCATAACAGGACAAAAGCCTACATACATGCTGGTGTAACAGTCTACACAGATATATAAAGTAAATCAAGAAAACCAATACAAGCTTTACTATGGAAGATGATGGTAGAGAAAGAAAGGGGGCACAACAACAGAGGACAGAGGAAGGCAAACAATGGGATAAGTCAGAAGCGTAACTACTTTGGTTACAGTGTTGAGCATTGCTGAGCTCCCTCCAAAATTTGCTATTAAGCTCGGTGGTGTCTAGCTCCACCCCTGGGATGAGGGGTGTTTCATCTCTCCTGGAATATCTGTGAGACTCAAAATTCGGGCATTTCTCCTGGTCTCATGGGTAAATCTCCCACAATGGCCTTGAGGCTGTGATTTAATGCGAACCATGGTCTCAAGTCCCACCCATCTGTCTCTCAACACTCCTATTCCTAGCAATGCTATAAGATGTGGTGATGATAGGCAATTGGTGGGGCTTCAGGATGTGCTCCGCCCTCATACTGACATTTATTTAATCTCTCCAAGATCTCCTGCAGGAAAGAAATAGAAAGTAGGAACCCTGGCAACGAGTCAATGGGGCAAACATTTCTTAATATGTGCCTAATTAATACATTGGTGCAAGCCAACAAGCCTTACATACCAAACACTGGTGAAATGCTAAGATAACCTTTACCGCTCAAAAACAGTATTACCCAAGGTAGGTACTAACTAAATAATAAATTACAACATTAAAACATTTTTATTGCTGTTTTGTTTTTCTTTTTTAAATTGGCCCCTAATGTTTACCCAAAAACAGTTTTTATCTCACTCTCTGTATCATAGATGTAGATTATTTAATGTTCTTTCTTTCAAATATCTTCCATAGCTGCAGAAACTGTAGAAGGAAGGATAAGGTAGACCCTCACTTGTAATCAGATGATTCTGTTACGTACCTGCACAGAAGGATACATGGGCAGAGAGCTGAACTCTGTGTACAGGCCATCCATATCATGTTACTCTAATGAATTAATTCCTCTCACTATGTCTCTCTGGCAAGCGAGCCATAGATAAGACCAGAGGTAGATGCAGTGGTATAAATAACTAAACACTTGTATATTGCTGGCAAAAGTAATGCATTGCCAAGGGCCATCAGGTTGTGGTATAAATGTGTGCATTTAAGAAATGTATATTACTAGACAAGAAAAAATGTCATTTAAACAAAGTAGAATCCATCAAATTTAAATATTAACATAAAGAGAACTTGCATTTCAGATAGTTACCTTACATTGAAAATACAGTGCATTCATAGCGCTTCACTTTTTCCACATTTTGTTGTTACAGCCTTATTCCAAAATGAAATACATTCATTTTTCCCTCAAAATTCTACACACAATACTCCACAATGACAATGTGAAAGTGTTTTGGAGATTTTTGCTAATTTATTAAAAATCAAAAAACCAGTATTCACAGCATTTGTTCAATACATTATTGATGCACCTTTGGCAGCAATTACAGCCTCAAGTCTTTTTTGAATATCATGTCACAACCTTGGCAATGATTGGTTTCGCCAATTCCTTTTTGCAGCACCCCTCAATCTCCATCATGTTGGATGGGAAGTGTCGGTGCACAGCCATTTTCAGAGCTCTCCAGAGATGTTCAATCGGATTCAAGTCTGGGCTCTGGCTAGTCCACTCAAGGACATTCACAGAGTTGTCCTGAAATCAATCCTTTGTTATCTTGGCTGTGTGCTTAGGGTACTTGTCCTAGTGATAGATGAACCGTCACCCCAGTCTGAGGAATTAACCGTTGCTCTAGTCTGAGGTCAAGAGTGCTCTGGAGCATGTTCTCATCCAGGATGTCTCTGTACATTACTGCATTAATCTTTCCCTCTATTCTGACTAGTCTCCCAGTTCCTGCTGCTAAAAACATCCCCACAGCATGATGCTTCCATCACCATGCTTTAATTTAGGGATGGTAATGGCCTGGTGATGATCGATACCTGGTTTCCTCCAAAAATAATGCCTGGTATTCACGCCAAAGAGTTCAATCTTTGTCTCATCAGACCAGAGAATTTTGTTACTCATGGTTTGAGTCCATCAGGTGCATTTTGGCAAACTCCAGGCGGGCTGCCATGTGCTTTTTACTAAGGAGTGGCTTCTGTCTGACCACTCTACCATACAGGCCTGGTTGGTATATTGCTGCAGAGATGGTTGTCCTTCTGGAAGGTTCTCTTCTCTCCACAGAGCTCTGACAGAGTGACCATTGAGTTCTTGATCATCTCCCTGACTAGGGCCCTTCTCCCCCGATTGCTCTGCTTAGACGGCCGGCCAGCTCCAGGAAGAGTCCTGGTGGTTCTGAACTTCTTCCATTTACGGATGATGGAGGCCACTGTGCTCATTGGGACCTTCAAAGCAGCAGATATTTTTCTGTACCCTTCCCCAGATTTGTGCCTCGAGACAATCCTGTCTCGAAGGTCTACAAACAATTCCTTTTACTTCATGCTTGGTTTGTGCTCTGATATGCACTGTCAAGTGTGGGACCTTATATAGACAGGTGTGTGCCTTTTTAAATCATGTCCAATCAACAGAATTTACCACAGGTGGACTCCAATTAAGCTGCAGGAACATCTCAAGGATGATCAGTGGAAACAGGATGCACCTGAGCTCAATTTTGAGCTTCAGGGCACAGGCTGTGAATACTTATGTACATATGATTTCTTATTTTTTGATTTTTGATAAATTTGCAAAAATCTCCCAAAAACTTTTTTTTAGCATTGTCATTATGGGGTATTGTGTTTGGAATTTTGAGAGAAAAAATGAATTTATTCCATTTTGGAATAAGGCTGTAACATAACAAAATGTGGAAAAAGTGAAGCGCTGTGAATACTTTCCGGAAGCACTGTATATCTGGGTAATTGTTACTATATGAATAAAATTAATGTCCAAGACATACCAGCAGTGGCGTAGCTACAGGGGTCGCAGCGGTCGCTCTTGCAACCGGGCCCCTGAGCTACGGGGGCCCAGAACAGACCCCCCCCTGCCACTGACCAATAGTGCATAGGTCCCAACTTTCCCGATTTGAGCGGGACAGTCCCGCTGTCCTGCCCGCCTCCCAGCTTGTCCCGACTCTCTGGACAATTTAACTTTTTTTTTTAAGCCCTGTCGCTTTAAGCCTGTTCGCGGCAGATGGCAGGGCTCTTAAAAGACGTAGACCGCGTCTGCGGTTACGTGAAGAACTGCTGATACAGGGCCCTGTATTAACAGTTCGTCACGTGACCACAGACCAGAGAGACTACGAGAGACTACGACGAGCAGCAGTGGAAGCACCGCGGAGGAAAGAAGACTTCAAAGGTAAGTTCATTAAATATTAAATAAGGGTCTAGCATGGCATATGGGGGCAGATGGAGGCTGACAATTGGGGGCAGACAAGGAGGCTGGCAGATGTGGGCAGACATAGGAGGCAGGCATTGGCAGATGGGGCAGACGTTGGAGGCAGGCAATGGTAGATGGGGCAGACATTGGAGGCAGGCATTGGTAGATGGGGGCAGACATTGGAGGCCTAGACCCGCTGGTCTGGGCGATGCAAGACACACCCACTTTCTTAGACATGCCCACTGGGTGGTACAAGACACACCCCCTCTACCAAAAATGTTGTCCCTCTTTCAAATTCTCAAATGTTGGGAGGTATGAATAGTGGCACGCTCATTCTGAGTCCAGCGAGCAGTGTGCCATCCCGCCCACCGCAGTGTGAATTAGAGCGCACACCGGAAGCTGTCACCCTGCAGCGCACCAGCCTTTAGTCTTCAGTGGGCCTGATCATACAGGCAGTTTGAGGTGTGCTGCGCTCCTCTACTAGCAGCAAGATAATATTTGTGCGGTTATTGTTACCAGTATCCTGGAGTCTGTGTTAACCGATCCTACTGCAGTATCTGCAGTAGTAGAATTCTCATATAAATGGTAATCTTTGCCATCAAAAGCTATTGTAGAGTGTCACCTCAAAAGGCTTCCCTAGCCGTCGGTGTATCATACAGGTGATCCAATAGGAGCGCAGTGGTCACTATCCACCTCTTAGTGCACTAATGTGCTAGGAGCAACAGATGGACTTGTGGTGCCGGAGATGATGGTAAGTCCAAGATCTGCAAACGTGAGCGTCCCCAAAAGGTGCAAAAGGTAAAAGAAAGGAGGCTTTTAAATGAGTATTCGAGAGATGTCATCAGCTGCTGGGTGTCAGAAAAGCAAACGCTGTCTCTGCATACCAGACAATAATCCAAAGATTGATGTCATGATTTTCTGTACTGAAAATATTAAAGTACTGAAAAGAAAGTCTTCACATTCAAGACGACCACAATGGCCGCAGATAATGTTCCAGTATGTAAGGCATCCATATTGTTTCTGGCTAGGGGTTGGCTAAGCACTATTGTATGTATTTATTCATCTTTCTACAGAAGATAGATAGAAGACAGGTTTGCTTATAACACAGGGTTGCATACTCTCTATTTCCTCATTCTGGGAGATATTGTAGGGAAGAAATAGACGTTGGTAAGGGGTGGGGCTTAATGACACAACTTATGCAAATTGCTTCATGAAGCTCCGCCCCTTGTGCATCATTGTTGCTATCCATAGTATTGCTTGCGGTGGGCGGGCCCTTGATAACTAAAATGACGTAATCAAATCTCACCTAATTTCTACTAACACAATAGGGATTGCTGTAATGACAGGCAGTGGGGCAAGACAAAGGGTATTTGCCAGCTCTCCCAGGATACCAGGAGATCTGCTCGAATTTCCGGAGTCTCCAGGATATTCCGGGAGAGTCGGCAACTCTTGTTATATCACGATAAGCTCTATCTTCTTATATTCTGCGGATCCATGGTAAATGTGCTGCAGAGAAGAAGACATTCCAGGATCACCAGGGTAAATTCACAGATTTGCTAAATGGCAACGTGCATAAAGAAAGATTGCATTGCAACCAGGCACTTTTAGCATACATCAACAAACTCTGTTACCAGCGTCCTGGAACAATCGGAGGAGAAGATTCGCCCTTCACACTTGGAGGTGATGTAGGCTTATGGCACTGTCCCAATGCGTTTCCTTACGTGTTGACTTCATCAGGAGGTGGGGGAGATACCTCTAGCTTTTCTTAATATACTCCTTGAATGGGGTGTAACCTCAGTATCTTAGTACAAATTTTAAAGGGAAATACATTACTATAGTGAATTCTGCATGCTATCATTAAGGTACTCTTTAGAAATATATGAGTTTAAACTACAAAGAGCCAACAAGCAACAAGAAAAATGACAGTAAAAGTTGATTAAAAAATCTGCGAACACGGACACTGACTATTATAAATTTTAAACAATTTATACAATTTCATACACATATGAACAAAGAACAGCTAATATCCTATTATTAGTTCACAATTAATCATGCTCATTACCAATAGATACTTTATAACAGGGTCAAACAGGATACATATATAGCTTTAAATCACACATATTTTACAAATATATATTTTTTTTTTCCAAGAAGAAACTTAGCAGTTTTATTATGTAATAGGTGCAACAAAATCATACCTTATTTCACATGGCACCACAAGGTGGCAGGCGAGAACTACAATATCTCTCCTGACAGAGCCAGTCAATGTGTGTTTTAATTTTCCATCCTCCTGTGGGAGGGGTTCTGTGACCAGCCGTGTGATAGGGTAATGACTGTGCTCTTCTGTCACTCTGCGATGACGTCATTGCCGTGTGTCTGGTTCACATGGTAGAGGGCACGCTCTGATCAGCACCAGTGACAGACGACATGCTGCAGCCACTCAGGGCTGTGCTCCAGAGGAGGATAAACCATGGCTGCTGTCGGGTTCTCTCTTTATCAACTAAGTCCTATAGCAATCAGAGCAAGGTAAGAGTCCAATGTGCTTCCCTGCAGTCGTTCACTTGTTTCCTCAGTCACTCACTGGTATAGGTAATTAGCATGCCATAATACAGTAGTATAGTATATTTATATCATATTACACCTTATAAACAATACATTATACTTAAACTGTGATGCTGTGTAATGCTGATGGAAGCACAGTGACTACATTTTTTTTTTGTTTTAATGGTGATTACTGTACAAGTGTAATAGCAATGTAGGGTCCTGGTTTAAATGAAAGATTTAATTGTGTTAACTTCTAAAATTACTTCTTATCAGTCTGTTCTGTTTTACTTGTGTTTGAATAAGTGTCTGCTATAAAGTTGTATGTTCTATTAAGGCATGCAAAGTTTAAATGTCTGTGGTTTGGAATGGATTTTAGTGCTTGAAAATTGAAAAATTTATATTTTTCTAATGCATATTAACAGACCCTCTGAATAATGTATGAGGGATCTTTCTTTGAAAACAAGAAACACTTGCAGTACATTTACCATACAACATAATAAAATCATTTTGCCTGCAGGTCCTTGAAATATAAATTGTTTAAATTTCATTAAAAAAAATAGTACTGAAAAAAGCTAAAATATTTATGTTCATTTGTGTTTATTAGGGTCTTGTTCTGGGTGTGTATGAAAAAAATGAGGAGGAGGACAACCTGGTTCTTACTCGTGTAGGAGACACATTTGATAATGTTGTTTCAGGTAAACTGCGGGAACAGTTGACCAGGTATATTGTATGTTACATTAGTAGTATATTAAAGTCTCTGCTGAAATTGCTGGGGTTTATTGTTACTCTTCCTTTTTACAGGTCTGGACCGTCACTCAAAAAAGGAAAGACACGGATATTTTATGGTCTACATGAGGTAGTTAATTTGCTTTGCTTTTAACAAATCATTATGTTTAAAGCCTTCTCTATTACTCAGCATGTTAATCTTGTTATGTAAATGACTTAAAATTATAAAATAATTTTGCCTAATATTTGGTGAACCTAAAACATATCTTTAGAGTTGGCGTTTGTTACATGAGCAATTTTAAGAGTTTTGAGATGGAATGCACAGCTGTAAATGTAAAATATACCTGGAAATAACAAAAATAATGAATTATTGAAATAAGAAGTCACAGTAGGGTTTTGCATAAAACTAGTTGACTTTACATTATTATTATTTTTTAATATTAGTTTTTATTTTTTAATCATTGACCATGGTCACCTTCTTCCTGTGAAATTGCTCTTCCTCTTTTCCTGTCTATGGCAGGCATTTCCCAGCATTGTGGTGGTGGGCTTAGGAAAACAGTCAGCTAGTGTTAACCATCAGGAGCTCTGGAATGAGAGCAAGGAGAATATCAGAGCTGCAGTGTCAGGTGATGTATATAACTTGTAAATTTAAACTGCATCGACCAAGATTTAAAACATTTGTGTGGGGATGTTTCCTAGTTCAATTCAACTATTTTATAGTTCAGTTATTGTTTAATATTAAATGCTGGTCATTGTGTGCTAGAACCTGTATGCAAGCCCCATTTCCCTGTTTTAATACACATAATAAAATGCAATATAACTGTCCAGGTGCAAATTTGCACTTTGTTTTTTTTTTGGTCTCTTCTATGTTTGGATAGTGTTTTAATCCATCTTTTTTTTTTTTTTGTCTCTGGGGCTTTTGGTCAAAACAATTAGCCTTTGCCTTATTGCTCGTTGTTTTTGTTTGCTGTTTTGCTGTACAGTGGGCTGTAGGCAGATGCAGGATATGGAGGTGGAACAAGTTGAAGTGGATCCTTGTGGAGATGCACAAGCAGCAGCAGAGGGCGCTGTTCTAGGACTATTTCAATATGATGAGCTTAAAACAAAAAAGAAGAAACCAGTTTTCACACAACTGTATGGAAGGTACTTGTCCTTAATTCATGAGCTGTTGTAACTATTCTGCCAATTTTCAATTCATTTCTTAAATGTGAATCTAGCCCATCATGATTACATTCACAAAGCTTCCCGCTCTGAGATGGTTTCCAGCATTACATTGTATAACATGTGAAAGCCGCAGTATATTGTGCAATTTGTGGCTAATATATTTACCTACAGTATAGGAATTTATTTTGTCTCTTTTAGCCAAGACAGAGAGGCCTGGGACAGAGGAGTGCTGTACGCTGAGGGGCAGAACCTGGCTCGATACTTGATGGAATCTCCAGCAAACTATATAACACCAACAAAGTTTGCTGAGATCCTGGAGGAGAAGATAGGAAAATTAGGGAATGTTAAGGTATTCAAAAGGTAAGACTCATGGCTATTCTTGTATGTGATAGCAGGAGTAGTTCTTATAGGCTGTACAGGTAGTACATTTACCTGCATTTATTGGACTCTAATGGACCTCAGAATTATATAACTTCAATGAACTGGATCCAGCTACAAGAACAGAGACAGCAG
>WWET01003425.1:125686-141025 GCA_011038615.1 Limnodynastes dumerilii
GGGTTGTAGACTTAGGATTGGGATAGTGTTTTCTGGCTTTACCTATCGGAGCACCGAGGCATAAGCAATCGATCCCAGGCAGTTTGGATTGTGTCAGGGAGTTAACGGCCCAATCGAAATATGGCCGTTTCAAAAAGGACACACACACAGCATGTATGATTCAAATTTTCACTTCATAAAAAGTATAATTACATAATGCGTTTAATGAGTGACAGATTCATATACTTTGATTTAGTTGAAGTTAGAAAAGCTGATAATGATGCTGTTAAGCTAGATACACACTGGCGTTTTCTCTGATGAGTATAATGGAGTTTACATGATAACAGTTTCAAGCTATTGTCTATGGTTCAGTGATGGTGTAGATTCATAGAATAGAAATAGCATCGAAACATTTGATTTTTGGAACTGGCTAATGTTCATGATCAGTGATGTCACAATGGACCTAGTCCAGGTATAAGGACTTATAGCCGGATCCAGATCTCCTTCCGACACCTGATTTATGCACGCAAAGAGCGTAAGTCGGGTGTCTGGAGAGAAGGGTGCATGTGTGCTACAGATGTTACGTGCAGATTTCTTATTGTATGGAACTCCTGCCCCAACGATAGAGTCATCTGACTGAACAGGTTTTCTCCGCCTGCCAAAAGTACGTAAGGTAAGGCCTTACTGTGTGATTTAAATAACAGTGCCCACCTACTGTGCACATCTCATACTTGATGTATGGGCCCGTCTCCTGCTAACAATGTGTTACTGGGTGAATTTGCATAATAATAAGCCCGAAATCCTTTTCCTTGTTATTATTGACTCTATAAACCTTACATATATAAACTGCATACTCTGTAACAGTAGCATGGCTAAAGTTGTGGCGATTCAAATAACATGGCCAATAGAAGCAATTCAGCATAGAATATGACAGCAGTGTAGACAGCTTGGACAAGGACTAAGGACTCCTTTCAAAGTTTACAGGTAAAAGGGAGAGACCAAAGAAGCATTAGAATTAATGCTCCAGGTGTGGAGTCTAAAGGAATTATGCTGATGAAGTAGTGTGAAGTGTCATTAGAATAAGAACTTCACTAAGAACAGTAATCTAGATTAGGGCTTGACAAATTTTCCCAAAATCTAGGGGCCAGGCCAAAAATCTAGGAGCCAGACCAATATCTGATTTTACTTACCGCTGGCTCTGCTCTACGTCGGGCTCGGCACTGAGACTCCGCGCAGGGATGGCAGCTGCTGGATAGCAGTCAGCAGTCCTCTCTGCGCGGAAGGAAGAGAACGTCACTGTGACCGCCCAGCAGCTTGCGCACATACGCTGGCGGCACAGTGAGGACCGAGAGAGCGTGGGGACGGTTGGGAGCAGAGGCGTAACTACAAAAGGCTGGGCCCCATAGCAAATTTTTCAATGGGCCCCCCCCCCAAAAAAAAAGTCCCCAGCGGGCCGTCTTATTTGACGAAACTACCGCCGCACGGGGCCTGCAAACGTTGGGGGGCCCGGTAGGGTTACCACCTTTTCAAAAAGAAATTCCCGGACACAGACCCCACCCCCCTCAGAAAAAAAATTGGAAATGGCACATTTAATTTTGCTTTTTTAAAAAAAATATTTTTTTTATTTTTTCAGTCAGAATAAGTTAGGAGTTAGGGTTAGGAGTTAGGTATAGGAGTTAGGGTTAGGGATAGGAGTTAGGGTTAGGGTTCCCAGTATCCCTATCATGTCTGCCCAGCACTCATCATCATCATCATGTCTGCCCAGCAATCCTCCCCTTCATCATCATCATGTCTGCCCAGCACTCCTCCCCATCATCATCATGTCTGCCAAGCAATCCTCCACATCATCATCATGTCTGCCAAGCAATCCTCCACATCATCATCATGTCTGCCAAGCAATCCTCCACATCATCATCATGTCTGCCAAGCAATCCTCCACATCATCATCATGTCTGCCAAGCAATCCTCCACATCATCATCATGTCTGCCAAGCAATCCTCCACATCATCATCATGTCTGCCAAGCAATCCTCCACATCATCATCATGTCTGCCAAGCAATCCTCCACATCATCATCATGTCTGCCAAGCAATCCTCCCCATCATCATCATGTCTGCCAAGCAATCCTCCACATCATCATCATGTCTGCCAAGCAATCCTCCACATCATCATCATGTCTGCCAAGCAATCCTCCACATCATCATCATGTCTGCCAAGCAATCCTCCACATCATCATCATGTCTGCCAAGCAATCCTCCACATCATCATCATGTCTGCCAAGCAATCCTCCACATCATCATCATGTCTGCCAAGCAATCCTCCACATCATCATCATGTCTGCCAAGCAATCCTCCACATCATCATCATGTCTGCCAAGCAATCCTCCCCATCATCATCATGTCTGCCAAGCAATCCTCCACATCATCATCATGTCTGCCAAGCAATCCTCCACATCATCATCATGTCTGCCAAGCAATCCTCCACATCATCATCATGTCTGCCAAGCAATCCTCCACATCATCATCATGTCTGCCAAGCAATCCTCCACATCATCATCATGTCTGCCAAGCAATCCTCCACATCATCATCATGTCTGCCAAGCAATCCTCCACATCATCATCATGTCTGCCAAGCAATCCTCCACATCATCATCATGTCTGCCAAGCAATCCTCCCCATCATCATCATGTCTGCCAAGCAATCCTCCACATCATCATCATGTCTGCCAAGCAATCCTCCACATCATCATCATGTCTGCCAAGCAATCCTCCACATCATCATCATGTCTGCCAAGCAATCCTCCACATCATCATCATGTCTGCCAAGCAATCCTCCACATCATCATCATGTCTGCCAAGCAATCCTCCACATCATCATCATGTCTGCCAAGCAATCCTCCACATCATCATCATGTCTGCCAAGCAATCCTCCACATCATCATCATGTCTGCCAAGCAATCCTCCCCATCATCATCATGTCTGCCAAGCAATCCTCCACATCATCATCATGTCTGCCAAGCAATCCTCCACATCATCATCATGTCTGCCAAGCAATCCTCCACATCATCATCATGTCTGCCAAGCAATCCTCCACATCATCATCATGTCTGCCAAGCAATCCTCCACATCATCATCATGTCTGCCAAGCAATCCTCCACATCATCATCATGTCTGCCAAGCAATCCTCCACATCATCATCATGTCTGCCAAGCAATCCTCCACATCATCATCATGTCTGCCAAGCAATCCTCCCCATCATCATCATGTCTGCCAAGCAATCCTCCACATCATCATCATGTCTGCCAAGCAATCCTCCACATCATCATCATGTCTGCCAAGCAATCCTCCACATCATCATCATGTCTGCCAAGCAATCCTCCACATCATCATCATGTCTGCCAAGCAATCCTCCACATCATCATCATGTCTGCCAAGCAATCCTCCACATCATCATCATGTCTGCCAAGCAATCCTCCACATCATCATCATGTCTGCCAAGCAATCCTCCACATCATCATCATGTCTGCCAAGCAATCCTCCCCATCATCATCATGTCTGCCAAGCAATCCTCCACATCATCATCATGTCTGCCAAGCAATCCTCCACATCATCATCATGTCTGCCAAGCAATCCTCCACATCATCATCATGTCTGCCAAGCAATCCTCCACATCATCATCATGTCTGCCAAGCAATCCTCCACATCATCATCATGTCTGCCAAGCAATCCTCCACATCATCATCATGTCTGCCAAGCAATCCTCCACATCATCATCATGTCTGCCAAGCAATCCTCCACATCATCATCATGTCTGCCAAGCAATCCTCCCCATCATCATCATGTCTGCCAAGCAATCCTCCACATCATCATCATGTCTGCCAAGCAATCCTCCACATCATCATCATGTCTGCCAAGCAATCCTCCACATCATCATCATGTCTGCCAAGCAATCCTCCACATCATCATCATGTCTGCCAAGCAATCCTCCACATCATCATCATGTCTGCCAAGCAATCCTCCACATCATCATCATGTCTGCCAAGCAATCCTCCACATCATCATCATGTCTGCCAAGCAATCCTCCACATCATCATCATGTCTGCCAAGCAATCCTCCCCATCATCATCATGTCTGCCAAGCAATCCTCCACATCATCATCATGTCTGCCAAGCAATCCTCCACATCATCATCATGTCTGCCAAGCAATCCTCCACATCATCATCATGTCTGCCAAGCAATCCTCCACATCATCATCATGTCTGCCAAGCAATCCTCCACATCATCATCATGTCTGCCAAGCAATCCTCCACATCATCATCATGTCTGCCAAGCAATCCTCCACATCATCATCATGTCTGCCAAGCAATCCTCCACATCATCATCATGTCTGCCAAGCAATCCTCCCCATCATCATCATGTCTGCCAAGCAATCCTCCACATCATCATCATGTCTGCCAAGCAATCCTCCACATCATCATCATGTCTGCCAAGCAATCCTCCACATCATCATCATGTCTGCCAAGCAATCCTCCACATCATCATCATGTCTGCCAAGCAATCCTCCACATCATCATCATGTCTGCCAAGCAATCCTCCACATCATCATCATGTCTGCCAAGCAATCCTCCACATCATCATCATGTCTGCCAAGCAATCCTCCACATCATCATCATGTCTGCCAAGCAATCCTCCCCATCATCATCATGTCTGCCAAGCAATCCTCCACATCATCATCATGTCTGCCAAGCAATCCTCCACATCATCATCATGTCTGCCAAGCAATCCTCCACATCATCATCATGTCTGCCAAGCAATCCTCCACATCATCATCATGTCTGCCAAGCAATCCTCCACATCATCATCATGTCTGCCAAGCAATCCTCCACATCATCATCATGTCTGCCAAGCAATCCTCCACATCATCATCATGTCTGCCAAGCAATCCTCCACATCATCATCATGTCTGCCAAGCAATCCTCCCCATCATCATCATGTCTGCCAAGCAATCCTCCACATCATCATCATGTCTGCCAAGCAATCCTCCACATCATCATCATGTCTGCCAAGCAATCCTCCACATCATCATCATGTCTGCCAAGCAATCCTCCACATCATCATCATGTCTGCCAAGCAATCCTCCACATCATCATCATGTCTGCCAAGCAATCCTCCACATCATCATCATGTCTGCCAAGCAATCCTCCACATCATCATCATGTCTGCCAAGCAATCCTCCACATCATCATCATGTCTGCCAAGCAATCCTCCCCATCATCATCATGTCTGCCAAGCAATCCTCCACATCATCATCATGTCTGCCAAGCAATCCTCCACATCATCATCATGTCTGCCAAGCAATCCTCCACATCATCATCATGTCTGCCAAGCAATCCTCCACATCATCATCATGTCTGCCAAGCAATCCTCCACATCATCATCATGTCTGCCAAGCAATCCTCCACATCATCATCATGTCTGCCAAGCAATCCTCCACATCATCATCATGTCTGCCAAGCAATCCTCCACATCATCATCATGTCTGCCAAGCAATCCTCCCCATCATCATCATGTCTGCCAAGCAATCCTCCACATCATCATCATGTCTGCCAAGCAATCCTCCACATCATCATCATGTCTGCCAAGCAATCCTCCACATCATCATCATGTCTGCCAAGCAATCCTCCACATCATCATCATGTCTGCCAAGCAATCCTCCACATCATCATCATGTCTGCCAAGCAATCCTCCACATCATCATCATGTCTGCCAAGCAATCCTCCACATCATCATCATGTCTGCCAAGCAATCCTCCACATCATCATCATGTCTGCCAAGCAATCCTCCCCATCATCATCATGTCTGCCAAGCAATCCTCCACATCATCATCATGTCTGCCAAGCAATCCTCCACATCATCATCATGTCTGCCAAGCAATCCTCCACATCATCATCATGTCTGCCAAGCAATCCTCCACATCATCATCATGTCTGCCAAGCAATCCTCCACATCATCATCATGTCTGCCAAGCAATCCTCCACATCATCATCATGTCTGCCAAGCAATCCTCCACATCATCATCATGTCTGCCAAGCAATCCTCCACATCATCATCATGTCTGCCAAGCAATCCTCCCCATCATCATCATGTCTGCCAAGCAATCCTCCACATCATCATCATGTCTGCCAAGCAATCCTCCACATCATCATCATGTCTGCCAAGCAATCCTCCACATCATCATCATGTCTGCCAAGCAATCCTCCACATCATCATCATGTCTGCCAAGCAATCCTCCACATCATCATCATGTCTGCCAAGCAATCCTCCACATCATCATCATGTCTGCCAAGCAATCCTCCACATCATCATCATGTCTGCCAAGCAATCCTCCACATCATCATCATGTCTGCCAAGCAATCCTCCCCATCATCATCATGTCTGCCAAGCAATCCTCCACATCATCATCATGTCTGCCAAGCAATCCTCCACATCATCATCATGTCTGCCAAGCAATCCTCCACATCATCATCATGTCTGCCAAGCAATCCTCCACATCATCATCATGTCTGCCAAGCAATCCTCCACATCATCATCATGTCTGCCAAGCAATCCTCCACATCATCATCATGTCTGCCAAGCAATCCTCCACATCATCATCATGTCTGCCAAGCAATCCTCCACATCATCATCATGTCTGCCAAGCAATCCTCCCCATCATCATCATGTCTGCCAAGCAATCCTCCACATCATCATCATGTCTGCCAAGCAATCCTCCACATCATCATCATGTCTGCCAAGCAATCCTCCACATCATCATCATGTCTGCCAAGCAATCCTCCACATCATCATCATGTCTGCCAAGCAATCCTCCACATCATCATCATGTCTGCCAAGCAATCCTCCACATCATCATCATGTCTGCCAAGCAATCCTCCACATCATCATCATGTCTGCCAAGCAATCCTCCACATCATCATCATGTCTGCCAAGCAATCCTCCCCATCATCATCATGTCTGCCAAGCAATCCTCCACATCATCATCATGTCTGCCAAGCAATCCTCCACATCATCATCATGTCTGCCAAGCAATCCTCCACATCATCATCATGTCTGCCAAGCAATCCTCCACATCATCATCATGTCTGCCAAGCAATCCTCCACATCATCATCATGTCTGCCAAGCAATCCTCCACATCATCATCATGTCTGCCAAGCAATCCTCCACATCATCATCATGTCTGCCAAGCAATCCTCCACATCATCATCATGTCTGCCAAGCAATCCTCCCCATCATCATCATGTCTGCCAAGCAATCCTCCACATCATCATCATGTCTGCCAAGCAATCCTCCACATCATCATCATGTCTGCCAAGCAATCCTCCACATCATCATCATGTCTGCCAAGCAATCCTCCACATCATCATCATGTCTGCCAAGCAATCCTCCACATCATCATCATGTCTGCCAAGCAATCCTCCACATCATCATCATGTCTGCCAAGCAATCCTCCACATCATCATCATGTCTGCCAAGCAATCCTCCACATCATCATCATGTCTGCCAAGCAATCCTCCCCATCATCATCATGTCTGCCAAGCAATCCTCCACATCATCATCATGTCTGCCAAGCAATCCTCCACATCATCATCATGTCTGCCAAGCAATCCTCCACATCATCATCATGTCTGCCAAGCAATCCTCCACATCATCATCATGTCTGCCAAGCAATCCTCCACATCATCATCATGTCTGCCAAGCAATCCTCCACATCATCATCATGTCTGCCAAGCAATCCTCCACATCATCATCATGTCTGCCAAGCAATCCTCCACATCATCATCATGTCTGCCAAGCAATCCTCCCCATTAAAGGGTAGTGATAATTACCTAAATATTAAAGCTTACAAGGTTGCAGATTGGAACACTTGCATAAAGAGTAGTGATAATTACCTAAATATTAAAGCTTACAAGGTTGCAGATTGGAACACTTGCATAAAGAGTAGTGATAATTACCTGTGGATGAGAAGAGGACAAGTGGATGTTGTAAGTTCACAATAAGTCCTTTAGAAATACTTTAGATGTAACTCTGTTGTAACTCTGATATTACCCTCCACTTAAAATTAATCCACTTTAAATTAAGACACTAAAGCAGCCAAACGGCCTAGCAGCCTACACAGGTCTAATATATAGTAATACACTATGGAAGACGGACGTAGTTCTGGATCCGGCCCAATGAGTCAAAACCATTCATTACCCTAATGACGCTTATGCCCCTTTCACATCGCCACCCCGGCAATATTGCGGGTCTGTGAACCCCGGATATTGCTGTGTCACCAGCTGATCCCAGAGTCACAGACCCTGTTTCAAATTGCAGAGTTGACCTGGAAAATTCTGGGACCCAGGTCTGCCCTGGCAGTATTACACTGTGTAATTTGTCTATTATTGTCCTGGCAATAGTAAACAAATTACACCAATCAAGTAGTTTCTGTGCTACCCGGGTTGAAAAACCCAGGTAGCACCTTTCATCTGTACCTCTACCCGGGTTGGACCTGGGAATAACCCTTCTTCTGCCCCAGGTCCAATTCCCAGGTCATTAGACCCAGGTAGAGGCACCCGGACCCTTTCACACTGGGCCTTGACCCGGGTTTTTGGGGCGATGTGAAAGGGGTATAAGTGAAAAACACATTGCCCAAACTCCTTTTGGCAAATAATTGAATATGCAATATTTAATGTGGATAATTATTATTAATTATTATTATGGTTTTATATTAATACTTTCTATGCATGTGCATCTTGATCTATAATTTTAACCAAAAGGTTTTTGCTGTCATGAGGGGTGAATTATAAAAAGATGTTATTACAGTAACAACAGTGCACTGTGTCTCTGGCTGCTTGTCTCCATGATCTTTTTTTTTTATAGACCACTTACTTTCAGCCCCAGGTATCATTTTTGTTTATTTCTTACATGTCCTAATTTAGGAATTTAGGCAACATACAAAAAGCGGCCCAGTGCTTTACTAGAGCATATCCCTAGCCATGACCCAAAGTTTAGAATCTGAAATGTTACGGTAGGTAACCCGATACACTTCAATGGTTGAAATTTACCGTTATCTGAAAAATACAGTTAAAATAATGTATTAGTCATAATTTGTAATAATAAATCAGCAGCTAAATAAATAATAAAAAGAAAATCCAGCAAATTCGGTGTTCAAATATTTTATAACTATGAAAAAGGACTGACTAGTAAATGTGTTAGGGGCCATAGATGAAGGCTTGGAGGGATGTATGCACATCTATTACTATCTTGAATATCATTAACATGGATGAAATAACTGAAAATTAGGAAAATGTCAAAAATAATCGCGGCCCCCTGCTGCACTACGCTACTTACGTATTATTATTTTTTTTTCCAGCAGAGGGCGCGCGCGCGCACACACGCTCCGCCGGTGCTGCTGCAGATGCTGCAGCTGTGGTGTGTGTGTCCCCGGGACACACACACACACATCCACCACATGTGTGTCTCTCCGTCCCCAATGTCGTCCGTCCCCGCCCCCACCCCCTTCGTGTCCCCAATGCCGTGGTGTCATGTCCGGCCGCCTCCGGAGGCTCCCGCCCGGGGCGGACACACACACACACACGCACACACCACATGTGTGTGTGTGTGTGTGTGTCTCCGTCCCCAATGTCCCGTCCGTTCGTCCCCCTTCGTATCCCCAATGCCGTGTCATTGTCCGGCCTCCAGAGGCTCCCGCCGCCGCCAAACAGTCCGTCCCGGTCCCCGTCCGTCTCCCTCTCTCTCCCCCCCTTCGTGTCCCAGCATTGCCCGTGCTGCCCCCAGAGAGAGAGAGAGGGAGAATTGGGGGAGAGAGAAAAAAAATATTGCGTAACTTACGGGGATAGCGGGGATACGTAAGTTACGTAGCGGGGGCCGCAAAAATAAAGAAGTACCGTCACATTTTTAAGCAACAATTGCTCAGTCTATGGCAGAAAATAAAATGATTAAAAAGTTTTTTTTTTAGTTTAGAGCAGTCAACTTTTCATAAGATGATCACTGTTAGTAACACTCTTTACTTTCTTGAATGTATCTCATGCAGAATATGAGGGAAAAGATTACAAACAGCAAAATAAAAGTCCGATTGAGCCTTTAGATGTTAAGATGGACATATGCTATAAAACGAGTCAACAAGTGCCACCTTAGGCGCTAATGCTGCCATTTATAATCATAAACAAATTAAACACTATTCCCAAATCAAAGATGGCGGCGACATGACTAAATATGTTTGCCACTAGTCAACATGGCGTATGCTTCCGGTCGGTGCTTTGTTTACTACGTGACGTAATTTAACCGGTCTATCATGTCATGGCGTCTTCTCTGAGCGGTATGTTCTCCAGTCAGCCGCCCGGTCCTCCGCCTCCTATCCAGCCTGGAGCCCCGGGTCTCATGTCCACTCCTCCCGGGCCGAAAAACCACAATATCACTCTGGTGGATGAGCTGGAGTCCTCCTTCGAGGTGTGGAATAAGCATTGTACTCTGTTCCCCGGTGTAGCATGAAGTCCCGCATGTGTGATAAGTGGGGCTGCATTCACACAGGTTATCATGCAGGCTCATTCTCCTATCATAGGGTTAGATGATATGGCCTCCCGTAGAAAATGATCCTCCATAGGAACACGTGAGACCAGAGATGCGATGCTGGACTGTCTGCTGTGCAAGTTGTAACTTGTACTGCACGCTAATGCTATATAATAATAATGATTGTTTCTCTTACGGGGCTGGATCCTCCACTAAGGACAGGCCACTTACGCAATTGATGCTTCACCTGCATTGTAATTGATGCTTCACCTGCATTGTACTGTGATTAAGCACCACAGTCATGGATGATGGTACTAACTTCCATACATCCAGAACTTCTGTAAGAGGATCGTGCTTCATATTTAAATAATACAGTAAGGGTTAGGTTTAGCCCTTACATACGATTAGTTTGTCTGCACGTTTAGACTAATGTGCGGACAAGATAGGGTAGGGTGTGTGCAGAATTCCGTACATGAGTGGGGGAGTGCCCTTTACACTCCTGTATAGAAATAGCGTGTGGACCGCCTCCATACATCTGCAATACGCTTTTAGTTGAGGATCCTGCCCATAGTTTTCCTAGGACCCTATTCCAGGGAGATCCCGGAGGTAAGTGTTAGAGGTTGGTTCAGGGGCTTACTGGTGCCTTTTATGCAAATTGTATACAAAAGCCCCATGGCATCAGTGACTTTTTTTCATAGTGGGATACCTGAAGAAGTGCCCGAGTTTCGGGAGGTATAGTTTGGTCTATGTGAACACAATTTTCCCTTTCCCTTTTAGGCTTGTTTTGCTTCTCTTGTCAGCCAAGACTATGTGAATGGTACGGATCAGGAGGAAATTCGCACTGGTAAATACATTTAGAATGTGTTTAAGAACTGTATACGGCGAAGCTGATTTACTGTGTTGTTTAAATGCCTACATCATGGCTATTAAAATATCGGATATAAATATGTCTACCTTTAATATAACTATCTATACATTATAGACATACTTTGTTTTTCCCTTGTCTGTGTTTGTTTCCTCCCACACTCCCCCCCCAAAAAAAAATACCCAAAGAAAAACAAAAACATGCTAGTAGCTTAATTGCCTGCTGATTAAATTAACCTGTGTATGTTAGGAAACTTAGAATGTAGCTCCAATGGGGCAGAAACGGATGAGCATGTGAAATATTCTCAGAAAATTTGTGGCGCTATATAAATGAGCGTTAATATTAAAATACATAAAGCATTAGAAAAACAAGATCTAAAATGTATTTTAAGTGACTGGTCATTCAGTGCAAGAAAGGGAAACAGAACTTCCCTAGTTATTCAGTGCTTTGACATTGATATTGACCTGTCCTCTCTTCCTAAGGTGTTGAACAGTGCATTCAGAAGTTCTTGGATGTTGCCAGACAAACTGAATGTTTCTTTCTACAAAAAAGGTTACAGCTTTCAGTACAAAAGCCTGAACAAGTTATTAAAGAGGTAAATAACTCAAATCCGCCAATCTATAGATATGGTTATTTTCTGCACTACTTTTTTATTTTTATTTTTTTAATGAATAAGTAATTTTACCCAAAGTTCTATATATGAAACATCCCGGCTGTCCTGCACTGTGTGCAATCCCTAAGTTTTCTGTGATCCAGTATTCCTGTATGAAGATAAATGCCACAAATAATACAATACATATAGGAAACACTCATGAATTACGTTTCTATGAAAAAATAACCAAATAAAACCAAATGGCACAGAATTCTGCATATAATATTAATTTCTGTAGTACTAATCTGGGAGTGTAGGTGGGTTAATAATTTCCAGAGAACCAGGATCACAGGCCAGACATTTTTCAGTTTGTAGGTAACTTTTATTTTTTGTTTTATTATTTGTAACAGGACGTGACAGAGTTAAGAAGTGAGCTACAGAGGAAGGAAGCATTAATCCAGAAGCACCTAACCAAACTGCGGAACTGGCAACAGGTTTTAGAAGACATCAATGGGCAACATAAGAAGACAAATGAGATGGCACAGGGGCCACTTGCTTACTTGGAGCAGGCTTCAGCCAATATTCCTGCCCCTATGAAGCAGACGTGACCTGTGAATATTTGGGCTGATTGATACTGTAGTCCGTCTGTTCACAAAGAGTGCCTAATTGTAAAGAACATTTTCTTGTTTTTTTTACTGTATGTTGAAAACTAGAATTAATAAAAAAAAGAATAACAGCTCACTTTTTTGTTACAACAGTGTAAAGACTTTCTATTTTCCAGGATTATAGCATTTATTGTACCAAAATGTAACATATTTATTGACTTTGGTGAAGAAAGACATGCATATACCGTAATTTTCGGACCATAAGACGCACCTAGTTTTTAGAGTGGGAAAACAGGAAAAAAAAAATTTGAACCAAATAACGTCCAGCCTCCGTCATGTCCAGCACCCATCAGCCTCCGTCATGTCCAGCACCCATCAGCCTCCGTCATGTCCAGCACCCATCATGTCCAGCACCCTATACTGATACTTACCTGTAGTTTCCCGTTCTGCCGTCTCCCCCGCGGCCTTCACTGACGCTGATGTGACCTCGGGTCACTCCAGCGTCAGGGGGAGGAGCTGCTGCACTGCACTGCAGGACAGACAGAGCAGAAACAACGGTAATGGACGCCGCTGTAAAGTGATCAGAGTGATGAGAGCACATTACATTTCTTCACAGCAGCGTTCATTACGCTGCTGACAGCCAGGGAGCGGGGGGATGAGTGCCTGGAAGCACCGCATCCCCCGACGGACCCGCTCATACCTAAAGCTGCACATTCACACCATAAGACGCACACACTTTTCCCCCCACCTTTTTGGGGGGGAAAAGTGCGTCTTATGGTCCGAAAAATACGGTATGTTTGACCACCCTGATTCACTCCTTTAATGATCCCTTATTATATATCAGCATCCACCCCATTAGTCTTTAAATCAAATTGAGATCATATTAATAAAATGTAAAGCTTTGTGCCTGTATTATAACAACGATGACAGAATCCCATAAAACATAAACATTTACATTTTTAACCATGCAAAAATATAAAATGTGCACGTTTTATTCAGTTTTTTTTTTTTTTTTAACATTTTCATCTTTTTAATATATTTTCTAAAACAAAATGCAACTCCTAAAACATTTATAATGATTCAAACTTTTGGATAAATAGTGGCTACTAAGGATGCAGTGCGTATGAATGATCTCTTCTTACTGTTTGCGCTAATAAAAAGTTGCTGGTAACAGTGCAAAGGTAGCAAATGTGCGCCTTGCCAAAATAAGGGATGTAAGAGTGAGCGAGAGTACAAGGCTGAGAGGTGATGTTTTGTTGCTGCTTCTAACTCATGCGTTGGTTAAATGTTACAATATGGGTGCCATATGATTTGCCATAGCACAAGCCAATATTATTCTCTTATTCTTAAATGCCTCCAACACCCATAGATTCATTGAAAGTGTTTAAAAGAGAAATATAAATATTACTCAGCCATAATTCACTATAGTGCAAATTTGGTGATTGTGTTGCTGAATCCACCTGTTATTACAGTGGTTTAATTGTTTAGCTTAAGAGATATCTTTCTTGGGGTTTTGTTATAGCCATAGCATGTAATAAAACCTATCACTTCTTTTTTCTGTATGGCAATGTAATATCCTGCTTTAAACTAAAAAGACCACAAGGAGGTGCTCACTGCCAGCAGGTTAAGTAAATATTGTTACTGAAAGAATGTAATAGTAGTAGCACTGTAGAGATGTTTTTTGCATGCCTATAGCTCAAAAAATTTGTTTGATATAATAAAATCATTGGGCCGGATCCAGAACTACGTCCGTCTTCCACAAACGGCCATAATTCAATGAACAATAGCTACTGTGCATGCGTAGTAGCTATTGGACGTAAAGACCGCATATACGCAGTCTATGTATCGAATTGATACGCAGATTACGTCCAATAGCTACTATGCATGCACAGTAGCTATTGTTCATTGAATTACGGCCGTCTGTGGAAGAAGTTCTGGATCCGCCCCATTGTTATTAAAACATAATATTATACATTGTGCTGTATGTCCATAAAGTTAATATGTTCAAATCCGTTTACAATCCAGATCTGCTCTTCAATATCTTGAGCCAATCATAGCTTTCTATGTCTGGCCATTTGTATGCAGTTTTGAAAAAAATTTCTAAAGTAACAGAATGTGTCAACTGTTAGCACTGTGTTTCTTGCTGGCTTTTCATTTATAAACCTACCGTCTCTTTACTATTCAGTCCATGGAGTATCCCTTACCTAGGGTTCCACCAGCAATAAACTGTTTTCAATAGCAGTACTGCAATGATCTTGGGATGAAAGATAGCTATGAAGCAGCAGCAATCTAAGGTGCAAAGGATGTAGTTGTGTATAGGAGGCACTTGTGTCCACAATAAATCATATAGGAAAAGACAAAATATTGTAGCAAAGTGTGATGGTATAAGTGTGTTGTCATTTGTTCCGATAAAGTCTCATTTGAATGACTCAACTTATCAATAGAATGGCCACTTCTATTTTCAAGAAATTGAAACACTAGCAGATTATTCAAAGGGTGCTACCTAGTGGCTTAAAGGGTTAAATACAGAAAAAAGAGGTCAGGGGAACCAGCTTATAGGTACCTGTCAGGATACAAGCGAATATCAGGGGTATCAATTAATATTAAACTATAGAGTGACCTCTGTTTGGCCAGGATCTGTTAATTCATGGAAATACCTTGAAGGTAGTGGGGCAGAATGAGCTAGGGCTCTGGTCAGTTTATGACCCTATCCTAAAAGTATCAGTATATTAGG
>WWET01003425.1:165106-179537 GCA_011038615.1 Limnodynastes dumerilii
GTGAAGGGTAAGTGAACGCCGATACGCTGTGCTTTAGTAAGCACAGCGCATCGGCGTAGTTCAGGATCAGGCCCAGTGTGTGTATATAAGGAAGGGGGCATAGTGGCCCTGATTCAGAGATTGAAAATAAGAACTTAAAGTTACACCTGGGCTAAACCATGTTGATTTCAGGGGAGTCAAATTTCATTTGTTGCAACAGTATTATAGTTAAAAGGTGATGTTTCCCAGCTCAAGTTTAATTAGCAGTTTCAAAATGAAGTTTATCAGGTATCTGTGTGCAATAAGTAAAAGCAAAGCATTCTCCCTGCATGCATAGAATAAAATTAACTTGACTCCCCCTGAAATCAACATGGTTTTGCCCTTATCCTCTACGTTGACGGCGTATAAAATTTACTACGCATGCGCAGTTGATGCAAAATCGATCCTATTCTAAAAATACGCAGGGAACTTTAGTGAAAAACGGAAGTCTGAATACGGCCCTTCATGACCATGCATGAATGCAAATCAGGCTTCCAACACAAATTTGGATCCATATTTTCATGCACAGGGTGAACAGCCTGGTCATATATTTTTTTTAATATACTCTATTTCTTTCTTAATTTACTATTTTAATAACTAACATTTTTTTATTCTCCTATGTTTTGAAGTGTTTATAAGGTCAAATCAAAATTCTCCATTTAATAAAAGATGTGCCCATCTTTGGAATGATGTACTTCTTATAAACCCCTCAGACATAATGATTAATGTCTAGTGCAGGGGTTCTCAACCATGGTCCTCAAGTACCACTAACAGTGCATGTTTTCCAGGTCTCTTTAAAATCACAAGTGATATAGGGCCTGATCCACACTGCTTCTTAAATGCGTATCTGGCCGAAATGACCTACTGCGCATGCATGGTAGGTAATATATCGGTTACACTCTCCGGTTAGAAAATGTGATTTCCTAAAAAGGGACATCCGAAAGTTCCTTTTGGATGTCCCTTTTTCAAATACTGACCCATTTCGACTTTTTTTTAATGAATGGGTGAGTATGCCATTCACTTTCGCAATTAGCGATATCCCTCCGCCGCTGCTATCGCCAGACCAGGGACAGGTGAGTAAACTATCTGTGCAAGATAGGGAGGGTTAGGTTCAGGCTGCGGGAGAGGGAGGGCTAGGGTCAGGCTGCCAGGAAGGAAGGGTTAGGGTAAGAGTAGTGAGAGGGGAGGGTTAGGGTTAGAAATAGGGAAAGCAGTGGGGGGACTATTTATCAAAACTTTTTGGACCACAGAGCTTTCGGTGCTCTGTGGATCGATTGCTATGCCTCATCGAGGCATTGCAATCGAAATCCATACCAGTTCGCAACTGGCTGGAGAGGAAACGGCCGATTCTAAAATCGGCCATTCGGACCGGAGCCCCACACCCGTAATTTATGCAATCTACGTATCAGATTGCTATGTAGATAGCGTAGGTGTGGTCTTTAAAGACCGTGCGCTGTAGTTTCTGTAGAAAGAGGCGGCGTATATGTTTTTAGGAAGAAGTGGGAGGGGGGAGGTATTTAGATTAGCTGGGAGGGCAGGGTGAGGGGAGGCGAGGAGTTACAATGTCTGTACGGACATTGCACGGAGACATAAGGTAGCCCTATGGCACTCATAAGTTCCATAAGATACCTAAAAACGGGGGCGTTTTGGAGACTGGAAGAGTGAGTTAGGTGTGCTTTTGCACGCACCTAACTCACTCTTAAGTGTGAATCAAGCCTGTAACCTAACACCTTTTTGCTGTTATGCTGCGAGTGCATTTGGACTTATTTTCTGCATTTGCCTTTTGTTTGCTGCACTTAAGACTTGGGGCTAGATTTACTAAACTGCAGAAAGAGAACAGTGGAGATGTTACCCATAGCACCCAATCAGATTCCAGCTCTCTTTTCTATTTCATACTGGAGAATGTCAGATAGAATCTGATTGGTTGCTATAGGAAACATCTCCAAATCTATCTATGCTGCCAAAAAACCACCTTTATGTTAATCACTGTCTCCAGCTCCTAAATTGAAATAACCCATTATACCCTCCAATAATATATAATTAAAAACAAACAATGATATGGCTATATTGCTTACTATATGGGGTATTTAGTGTACACTAGGATGCAATGAATATTATATGGTAATCATGAGGGTGGAGTTTGTATTGTATGGGAGACGCTAGAATATATGTGTATTGTGTAGCGGTCACTAGGACGCAGTCTGTATTGTGCGGCCATTTTACTGGTGTGTGTGTTGTGGTGCAGTTACTAGGGTGCAGTGTGTAATGGATGGCTGTCACTGGGGTATTTTATTATTCTGAAAATCATTTATAATTATTCTAAGCCATCATTAATCAAGTTTGCATTTTAAACCAGTGGACGAGTAAAAATGAGAAAGTGGTGGTATGGACATTTTAAAGTGGCGGTATAGAGACATAGAAAACAATAGAAGTGCATGGAGAGATATAGCTTTTCAATTAAATCAGTGGGAGAAGTGACAGTATATGATACAGCCTACTTTGATCTCTGTTTTAACCTCCATTTTTCTTTGTTTCCCTAAGTGAATGTGATAGAGGGAATAATGTAATTTGGAAAGAATGGTGTGAAGAAGGGGTATGATATGTAATGCGGGGAGAGTGGTGTGACTGTTGGGGTATAATATGTAATGTGAGGAGAGTGCTGTGACTGTTGTGTTGGAATATTTTATGTGAGGAGAGTGTTGTGAGTGTTGTGTTGGAATATGTTATGTGAGGAGAGTGCTGTGAGTGTTGTGTTGGAATATGTTATGTGAGGAGAGTGTTGTGACAGTGGGGTTATAATATGAAATGTGGGGAGGGTCATATGACTGTAGGGGTATAATATATTATGTGGGTAGAGTGATGTGACTGTGTGGGTGCATTTTATAATGTAGTGGGAGTGCAGTGTAGATGTATTTAAATTTAGGTGGGAAAGAGATAGGCAATTCCAACTTACAAGGGGAATGTGCCAATTTTCTTTTTTGCCAAGGGCACTAAAATAGCAGGTTATGGCTCTGCTGGGTACACACTATACACTTACCATTGGATGATCATACAGATAATTTTATAGTGTGCATGCATGTACGAGCACCAATTATTATACAAGAAATGCTTGAATCGTATGGCTGGTTTGGGTATTCTGCACAAAAATTATATAAGAACCACATGGCCCATCTAATCTGCCCAACTGTTTATTTAAACTATACACACCCTACAACCTATTTTACCCCTTAGAAACATAGAAAGTGATGGCATATAAGAGCCACATGGCCCATCCAGTCTGCTTATTTAAAACTGTTATTGTTACTGTTTATTTAAAACTATACTGACCCTAGACCCAAAATACCCTTAATTTAGTTTGAGATTTAGGATATCCTTATATTTATCCCAAGCATGTTTAAATTGTTCTACTGTGTTAGCCTCAACCACCTCAGATAGGAGAATATTCCACTTATCTATCACCCTTTCATGAAGTAATTTTTGGCAGCATTTCTTTTGAATCTACCACCCTCCAGTTTATATTCATGTCTTTGTGTTCTATTACACCTCTTCCTTCGAAAAATGCCCCCCTCCTCTAGCCATTCACAACCCTTAATATATTTGAAAGCTGCTATCATATCTCTTAATTTGGTCTAAGATTTAGGATATCCTTATATTTATCCAAAGCATGTTTAAACTTTTCTACTGTGCCTAGCACCTCGGATGATGGGCGGTTATTCCACTTTTTAAACACCCTTTCAGTAAAGTTATTTTTCTGCACATTACCTTTGAAACTACCACCCTCTAGTTTAAATGCATGCTCCTTTTTCTTTGAAAAATACCACCCTCCTCTACCTGGTTAAACCCCTTGATATATTTAAAAGCTGTTATCATATTTCCCCTTTCCTTTCCTGCTCCAAGCTGTACATTTTTAGTTCCTCTATTCTTTCTTCATGTTTTCTTATACATACCATGCACCATTTTATTTGCTCTTCTTTGCACATTCTCTAATTTATGTGTTTCTGAAGATATGGCTGCAAGAACTAAACACAGTATTCTAGATGAGGCCGTGCCAATGATCTATAAAGTGGCATAACTGCTTCTCTCTTTCTTTTACTAATTCTTATGCCTATGCAACCATGCATCTTACTTATCTTTCTTATTGCTTTGTTACATTACTTGGCTACCTTTAAATAACATGAAATTGTGACTCCTAGATCCTTTCCTCCACAGTAGTTTCTAATGTAGTGCCGTTAATGATATGGGGCTGGATTCAGAATTAATATAGAGACCTGACTTACGTATGTTATGTAAGTAAGTCAGCTTTACATACTGTAGGAACTGCAAATGCGCAGTCCCTATACTTCCGCAATGGAACAAACCCACCTGATGCTGTGTTCTGTGCATAAATCAGCCTCTGCAAGTTGGTAAGGCCACCTGCAATGCTACGAAATACGCATGGTGGGTGGCCTTTGGCATTTAAATCCTACAATAGGGTCTGGGATTTTGCCTCTTTCTCTATTCCACATAGTGCTGACTCCGTCACAGATCCACTATCCGCATGTAGGAGAGCAGAGGGAGTGTGAATTAGAAATTTTGTATGTTGGCCTCTGTTGCAGAGGATAGTACGGAATTTCTTATTAAATCTGGATCAGGCCCATAGTCACCTATGTTCCATATCTTTGTGTCATCTGCAAAAAGGCAAATTTTCCCCTTGACACCTCATGTAATACCACCATTATAGATATTAAATAGGACTGGTCCAAGTACAGATTTCTGGGTAACTGTACTGGTAACCTTACCTTTCTGAGAAGGGATTCCATTTGCTACAAACCTTTGTTGTCTATTCTGTAACTGAGATTGTATCCATGTAACTATCGCTGATTCCACTCCCAAATTTTCCAGCTTATTAACAGTCTGCAATGTGGCCCCTTGTCAAGTCTTACTGCAATCTAGATAAGTTATGTCTACAGCCCCCCCTTTATCTAATACTTTACTGACCCAGGACTGGATCCAGAAGTAATAATGTCAGGGAAATTTTGCACTTAAGTTGCGTAAGTCCCCTGATAAGTAACATACTCTAGCGTACCTGCTGACATACAGAACTTAGTTCTGCACATTTGCAGGTACAATGAAGGGGCCGACCCTTCATATATACGCCTGTCGTATCCCTGCCATAGAGGCGGGGTAGGCATTTAAATAAAAAGTTGGGGGAGGGGAAGGCCGGTTATGCACTGACCTGTCCGTAACTACGTGGATCAATACATAACAGTTAAACTACCGACAGAGGAGATTGCACTCCCCTCTAACTTGTGTAATTTCAAACCCCCTGAATGCACTTAAAGTGTGTGGGGGTCTGTATCTTGCCCCCTGTCCAAAAATGTAATAAGATTTGTTTGCCATGATCTACCCCAGGGAATACTTGCTGCTTGTTATTTTGTAAGTTACATCATTAAGATATTTTACAAATTGTTCTTTTAACAGTGTTTCCATCAATTTCCCTACTTCTGATGTTAGACTCACTGGTCAGTAGTTAGCCATTTCTTCCACTTTTATTCAAAGGGACTGCATTCTGGAATTACTCCTGTTATGGTTAAAAAATGTAGTTAATGTTTTTACAAGCACCCCTTCAAGCTCTTTTATACCCCTTTCACACTGGCATCAAAAACCCAGGGTTTTTGAGCAAAAACCCGGCATTGTGCAAAAACGATATTGAAGACGAGCGTTCTGCCTCTTTGCCAAAAACAACTCCCTTCTCCTCTCCAATAAGCACTGTGACGTCTGCCGCAGTGTCAGCAGTTGCAGACAGGTGAGATTTGCTGTTGAATACAGCAAATAAATCCACAACACAATCATGTCAGGGTCACTGAGCTGCTGCTCGTTAGCCATCATGAGAGTCATGGAAATAAAATGGCCACTGCATGCTGACATCATCAGTCTGTGCAAGGGTAATGTCCCCTTTAAATGAGCTCATTTATCCTAGCCAATCCAAGCTCCTATTTTGGGTGATTGACAGTTTAATGCATGGGCAGACCCGGGTAGTTTGGTGGTAATGTAAAAGGGACAGACCCGGGAAATTCCAGGGTTTTTGGTGGACTTATAACGCGGTTATGTGAAACACACGGCAATGCTCCCAGAAAAGTCCCTGGTACAAATTCCTGGGTTTTTCAAAGGTGTCAGTGTGAAAGCGGTATTAGTATAATAGGATGTATGTACTTTTGAGATTTCTTTCAATACCTGCTTCTCTGAAAGGACTTGTTATTACCACCTTTGTAGTAGTAGTTCCTAGTTAAATGTGGTTCGTTCCCCTCTCTTTCTTTTGTGAGTTTTTATAAAAAATAATTGTTAATATCTGCCATATTCTTGCCCTTTGCACTTTTTATATACCTAGAAAAGATTTGTCCCTTTTGTGCAGAGTGGGTCAGATTTTTAAAGCTTGCGCCTTTGCTGCCCTGAAACACGATATATTTAGTCACCTTCTGCTTAGCAAATTACCTCTCCCTGACGTCATTATTGTGAGTTTGCGTGAAATAAATTTTTTGCTTTCACAGTAATTGTAACCTCTTGTAAACCAGATCGGCTTTCTTTTTCTTTTTTTTTCTGGGAGTTTTCCTATTCATTCTGATGCAAAGGTCTGTTGCTAATAATAATGAACTTTTTAAGTTTCACCACTGCTCCTACTCTGCCAAAGAATCACTTACACATTTCCCCATTTCTACAAAATCAGCCCTAATAAACTTTAGCACCTTTGTTTTTGATAAATTTAAAATGTCCCCACTTCTAGTGGAGCTTGTAGTAGACCAACCCAAGTTGACATAAGGTAGATTAAAATATTCCATGATTATAACCTCCTCTTTTAATGCCATTGATGTCCTCAATATGGCAATTTCCTCATCTTGGGCCAGATCCAGACCTGATAACGGACAGACCCCCGCATATAAGGAAAGAATGTGGGGGTCTGGATCTGATCCCCTGTCCCAGTGGTCTATATATCACTCCAGTACAAAGAATAACCTCCTGGGTTTCTATGGCTGCCAAAATTCCTTTAGTTTTTTTTATTCAAAACTTCCTATTAAAATTGAATTTATCTCTCTTCACATATATTAATACCCCTTTTCCAATTTTTCCTACTCTATTATATCCTGGTATAGTTAGATCACAGACATGATTTTCAGTGCACTATGATTCAGTGGTACCCACAATGGGCTGGATCCAGAACTACGTACGTCTTCCATAGACGGACGTAGTTCAATAAACAGTAGCTACTGCGCATGTGTAGTAGCTATTGTACGTAATCTGCGTATCGTTTCGATACGTAGATTGCGTATATGCGGTCTAAAAGATACGTACAATATCTACTACGCATGCGCAGTAGCTACTGTTTATTGAACTACGTCCGTCTATGGAAGACCGACGTAGTTCTGGATCCGGCCCAATATCCTTATTATCCCTTGCTATTATTGCAATAGAGAGGGTAGTGACAGGAGAGATTACTCCCCTCTTCCAAGTGGACTTCCAGTCCACCGCAGGTATGGAACACATGCGGAGGTCTGGATTCGGTCCTTAGTTCTCAGAGGTCATATTATGAATATCTTATTCTTCAATTTATTATCATTGCAGGGTGTTTTTTTTGCTTTTCCCTTTTACTTTGGTTGCTTTGAATATGATACCTATCATAAGTGTCTGGACAGACAAGACTTCTTTAATGGGTGATCAAGGGCCGTATTCAGACTTCCGTTTTTAACTAAAGTTTTGTGCGTATTTTTAGAATCGAAACGATTTTGTATCAACTGCGCATGTGTAGTAACTTTTATACGCCGTTAACGTAGAGAATAAGGTCGGAAATGCCTAAGGGACAGACTTGTGAATCGGGCAGGGAATAATACGACCCTAAGTGCGGCGGAAATATACGGACCTAAGGATTAGCATAGAAATGCGCGGGGGGAGGCATTTAGATGAGGGAAAGTGGGCACGCTTACAGATTTAGGGCTACAAATATCCGCAACTAAGACACATAAGGCCGGAAGTTAGTGCGGCTATTTAGGTCGAGTCAATGCAGGTCTAACTTTAGGTTCAGCCAGAGAAAGCAAGGTTTTGGTGGGTGTAACCTGCTCCTGATACTTAGTTGCGTATATTTGCAGCCCGATCGCCGACGGAAGTCTGAATACGGCCCCAAAAGAGCATCTATTTATTATCTATCAATGCTCTCCTCTTCTAGTTTAAATGGTTCCTAAAAAAGCATCCACACTATTCCCATAAAATTTCAGTTCCAAATAAAGATGGGTGCAAGCGATCCCTTTTATATCATTTTTTGTTTTGCCATATGGCATGACTATGTTTTATGAAACCAAATCTTTCCTCATGACACCTCTTCTTAAGCCACAGATTGAAGTTACTATGCACATAATTCTATATACTTAAAATCTGTGTACTGGCAGCACTTCAGACAAAGTGTTTGCGTAAGAGCAGTTCTTAACTTTATAAATTTATCTTTAAGGGCCGAAATGCCAGCATCGGCGAGGTCATGAATAATGGCATCTACGTACATCTACTATGGCATCTTCCTTGCTTGTTGTCTTTATAATATTTAAAATGCACTTTTTATCCCATGGACCTGTAGTTTCTGGCAGTCAATTTACCAGATTCCTAACTACAGAACCTCAGATTCGATAGCCCTAGCGATAGAATCCCCCACAAGAATTTCTATCCTTCTTGGAGATTAAGTTTTTCTGCAAATCAGCAAATGTCCTCATCACCTCGTGTTCTACATTACCTGTTGTTGTGCACTCCAGCCCTCCAAGTGAAACATATGAGTTTTGCAAGGGCTCAGCTTGTGCAATGTGTCTTTGCACAACTGGAACCTTCTTACCAGTAATATACACTGTAGTCCATCCAGTGCATCTCCTGGGAATGCACTTAGGCAATGCTGGCCTCAAGGATAAAGGCATACCGCATATCTCATCATAAATTCTAGCAGTTTTTATACCGTAATATAGAAAGTTGCTGACAAATTGGACATCACCTGAGTCTCCAAAATGTTTAAATCAAAACAAATGCATCACATCCACTGCACAAGACTGAACATTGTTGAAGGATTTTTCAACTTGCAAGCAGCAAAATCAGTACACCATTTTTGTAGCTACATGGGATAAGATACTGTAAGATAAACTGTGCAGTGCATACAGGGACACAATATTTTCTTCTGATCATTATGACCGATAATAAAGATAATCATAACATAACTGTGTAGTGTGTTTGCATGATATCCAATGTTCTCTGGATCGTTGTATAACAACACTCCTTTACTCATAAAACCAGGCAGGACCGCCGCCAGAAGTTTTGGGACCCAGAACGCATCCACAGCACCCCACCCAGTGACGTCACATAGGGAAGTGCCTACCTCAGGCAGGTGTGTGCCCAGCTTTAGAGTAAAGCACACCTACAGAATAACAATAACAATTGCCGGAAGGACAGAACAGAGAAACATATGTTAGAAGTTCTATAAATACAGCTTTGTGCTGTAATATGTAATTACCTGTAATTATAGGTTGGGGAAGTGTTGACTGTTCTGTCATTTGATCAACTAAAGCATTTTGTATGCTGAGATCTTGCAGCTTTGATTGCAGACAATCCTTATACTTTTTGAATGTTTCTTCATCCCAAAGCTCTGATGATCTATACTCAATAAAAATATTGCCATTCATATTGTGATCCTGTCCAGTTATTGAGCAACATGTAACACTGATTAACTTCAGACCCAGCATCTCTCCTGCTTCATACAAAATATCCTTCAATGTCTGTTCCTGAAGATTGTAGAGGACACAAATGGATTCCTCAGCTTTTATAATGGGGCATATCAATTTCTCTGGAGTGCGAACAAAGGAGTCACACAGCCGAATGAGAATTGGAGACATTTCATCCATTTGCGGTTTCTTGGGAAAAGATTTCGGACCTTATCCTGAGCTGCGCTTCCGTCAAAAATTAACACTGCGCATGCCCAGATAGGGAGAGCGCACAGAAAGATGGGCGCAAGTGTACCCATCCGTCTGTGTTCGCATCCGAAAAGGGAAAAGGGGCGTTTTTCTCATTTAAATACTCCGTGCAGTGCAGTCCGGTAGCTGCTTAACAAGCCCTACGCTTACACCATCTCTGAGATGGTGTAAGTGTAAGGAGGAGCTCACCAGAGCTGCAAAAAAAAAAAAAATTAATTTGTTTAAAAAAACAAAAAACACTACCCCCCCTACATAAAATAAATAAATAAACCCTTTGGCCCATGACCCCCCCCCCACACACACATATAAATAAATAAATATTCCTGTCCCGACAGGGCATGCTGATGATTGTAGAACTACAATCACAAGCATGGCCATGAATGCCAGGGCATGTTGGCACTTGGAGAACCAGGGCTCGCAGCACTTGCTAAATGTCCCCATTAAAATAAAATCGGTCTTGGCAGCTTTTAATCTGGGGGTGTCTGCTGCCAAAATAAAAAACCTTCTCCTACGACGCAAACCATGTCCTGCAAGCAGGACATCCCGACGCTAATGCCAGGGTCATATTTATACCCTTTGGACATTGTCAGAATTATCGTGAGGTATAAATATGACCCAAGGACAGTGAAAATGTCTTAGCGTCGGGGTAGTTTTTATTTTTGCCATGTACTTTGGACATTTATTTTATATATTTTTGTGCCATCATTACAATTTTTTTTTAAATGGGGACATGTAACAAGCGCAGCGGGTCCTGGCTGGCAGGGTATGTTGGCGTTTGTGGTTCTCCAAGTGCCAGCATGACCTGGCATCCATGGGCATGCTGGTGATTGTAGTTCTACAATCATCAGAATGCCTTGTCGGGACGGGATTATTTATTTATTTCTTTATTTGACGATGCGGCGAGGGGAGGGGGGGGGCCTGGCGGAGAAAGGGGTTATTTTGATTAATGTTAAAAAAAAAAAACACACTGCGGTCGGAGCCCGACTGCTTTTTTTTTTTTTCAAAGGCCGGCTTTTCTGCGGCCAATTCAGAGATGCGTGTTTCTAAAGAAACCTCTGAATAGTACGTTTTAGCAGGTCCGCCTTGCGCATCCGCTGAAACTCAGGATCAGGCCCGCCATCTTTTGCTCTCTATAAGCTTACAAGGAAGTCCAAATATTACAGTGATTTATTGTAACACTCCTGAATTTATTCTGCATTAGACCTATAAGACATCAGATCAGAAATGAGTTAGTCTTTCTGGACCGTATGCAGAGCTCTGGCCGCATTGCAATTGCGGCCGGAGTTTTCAGAAAAGTGCTACTGCTAATTTTGTAACGTAATCTACGTTACTTCTTGCAATGTAGATTGCGTATAGGCGGTATTTAAGGCTCTGCATACGGCCCCATGTCTTTTGTGTTATAGTATGCGCTGCATTAACTCTTGTATGCAGTATTACTAGGGCAGGCATAAGCAACTCGATGCACTCCAGGGGCTGGATTTACTAAGGGGCGAGTTAACTCACCTGTAAAATTCAATGGACATCACTGTAGTTTGCTGGCGATTTTTATCACAAATTTGCCATATTTACTATGGGGCGAGTTTTCCCAGCAATTTCAAAACTACAGCGATGTCCGTCAACGAAACTACGGAAAGTTTGTCCCTTTTTAATTATACTACAAGTAAAAAATGCATAGCGCGCCATATAGTATAGAAGGCACAGCATGTCCATGTATGGCAGGGCATGCTGTGCCTTTTGGTACTATAAGCGGCAGCATGTCAAGGGTTAATATATTATATATAATGTCTCCCTAAACATATTTTCATAGGTTAAGTCCCCTATACATATGAGCAAATAAATCATGCCCCCATTCCAATAATAATCAATAACCTAACCCCTGTTCCAATTCTAATCAACAAAAAAATGTTCCCGTTCCAATTATAATCAATAAACTTGCCCCTGTTCCTATTATAATCAATAAACTTGCCCCTGTTCCTATTATAATCAATAAAAATGTCCCTGTTTTTATTATAATCAATAAACTTGCCGATGTTCCTATTATAATCAATAAAAATGTCCCTGTTTTTATTATAATCAATAAACTTGCCGATTGTTCCTATTATAATCAATAAAAATGTCCCTGTTCTTATTATAATCAATAAACTTGCCCCACTTCTTATTATAATCAATAAACTTGCCCCCATTTTTATTATAATCAATAAACTTGCCCTATTTTTATTATAATCAATAAAAATGTCCCTGTTCCAATTATAATCAATAAACTTGCCCCTGTTCCTAATATAATCAATAAAAATGTCCCTGTTTTTATTATAATCAATAAACTTGCCGATGTTCCTATTATAATCAATAAAAATGTCCCTGTTCCAATTAGAATCAATAAACTTGCCCCACTTCCTATTATAATCAATAAACTTGTCCCCATTTTTATTATAATCAATAAACTTGTCACCATTCCTATTATAATCAATAAACTTGCCTCTATTCCTATTATAATCAATAAACTTGCCTCTATTCCTATTATAATCAATAAACTTGCCCCACTTTTTATTATAATCAATAAACGTGCCTCTATTCCTATTATAATCAGTTAACTTAAACTTTTAGGATATAGATTATAATCAATAGACTTGCCCCTGTTCCTATTATAATCAATAAACATAATGGAAACACCAGCAAGTTTAATGGAAAAATTGCAGCGATTAAAACCGCCACACATCGCCAAAGTTTAAAAAGTAGTCAAATTCACCCCGGCGATTTGCAGTGAATTTTACTGCCGATTTATATCACCCCTTAGTAAATCTGACCCTTGGGGAGACCTGGACCAAGGACTATTGAAGAAACAGATCCAGAGCTGCACTTACACCTGCAAAATAGGTGCAAGTGTAAAGCTGCAAAGCAAAATCATATTGCAGTGTGAGGGGAGGCAAATGTAAACTATGAAAACAGAATTAGAATTGAGGGGTGAAGCTTCTTAGGTCAATTAATTTACAGATTAAACACAACAATGCAGTATGTGAGTTCTATGTGCAAAAGTAAAGTATTTTCCCTGCATGCAAAAGATTTAAAATTAATTAGCATCCCTTACATTGCAAAATGGTTTAGCTGAACTGTATACCTGTTTTGCCCTTACTTAATGATAACTATGTGATTCAACCACTTGTTTGCAGCTACATATTGATTTTACAGTCCTTTACAAACAGAGGTGGATTACATTCTACAACAGGTAATTGAGGCTCATATTCTGTCAGCAAGCCAACAATCTCAGAAAGAGGGTCAATATTTCATACCGTTTGAATATTTTTACATACATTTTTACAGCCAGTGTTTAGACAAAACTTTTATAACCATAGTCGTCAACTCTCCCTGAATATCAGGAAGACTCCCTGAAGACTGGGGGATCTCCCTGACTCCCTGAAGTGTTTGGTAATCTCCCTGATTCTAATTTCATCCATTGAGGTCTATGGAGATAACCAATTTCATGGAGGCCAAGATGTAATGAAAGAATCTTGTTAATCAGCTGCAGCGTCACTTTTAGCTTTTCTATAAAGATAGTAATGAAAGTATTCACTGATAATTTAATAATCCATAAATACTGAAATTTTTATTGTAAAATAGTTTTCTTGGTAGTGCTAGATACTACTATGGGTGAAGCTATTCACAGGACACACCCCTTTGGTGCAGCACCTTGATAGTGCTCTTACAATCTCCCTGATATTCATTTGCAAAAGTAGGCAACCATGTTTATAACCTAAAAATACAACCAAATTCATTCTCAAATTTAACTGTGTAACATTGCCATGGAAACCTGTACATGTTTATAACTCATGACTTGGGGCTCTAAACTGTAAGGCAGTTTTGGCTGGACAATCAACATTACAATGGTCCTGATTTGGATTTAATGATGGTCTTGTCTAGAAATAATTTTACTTTCAACAGTATAATTTTCTTAAGACTTTGGTGCTGTGCCATAGGGAGCAATGAAACCCCCACATTAGCCGCTATTCTGTTTTTTAGGATATAGATTATATGTTTGTCATCTGAACCAGTGCTCGAAGTGGGCCGGTATACGGCTGTATGGCATACCGCCACTTCTGTGAGCCGTCTCTGAGTAAGAATACAGCTGCTCTTAGAATTTTAATATTCTATGTTTTTTTACTCAGTCTCGCCTCACAGAAGTGATGGTATGCCATACCGCCATTTGGCATACCTGCTCACTCCTCACTGCCGCCGGGAGCGTTTAACAGAGCTGGCTGTCACAGCTCTGATCACAGGACGCAAGCGTGACCTAAGGTCACGCGAACGTCATTAGACTGCAGAGCGCGCAAGCGGAGGAGAGAACCGTAAGACACAGGAAAGATAAGTTTATTAGTTGATTTAAAAAGTCTTTTTTTGGGGGGGGGGGAATGGTGATTTATAATGGGGGGTGGGGATGCTGGGCGGGAAAA